>JAQBSW010002013.1:0-114454 GCA_029291075.1 Eudiplozoon nipponicum | reverse complement strand
TCACTAGTTGTGCTGCGACAAGATTGGCGTTACTAAGTGATTCTGCTTGTGAAGCAAGTCCAGATGTCAGCGTAAGTGATAAGTGAGTATGACAGGAGACAGCACGTACGCGTAGTACGCAGCAGAAATCAAACTTGACTACTGACAAACGTGGTAAATGCAACGTGCTTATACAGCGTGAAAATGAAAGCTCGCACGCCATTGGTTAACGGCAAATTTCGTTTGTTTTATTTTAGTGCCGCGTAAATTAAATTTAAATTTCATTATTTTGCCAAATTGTTCTTGAGCTGTTACATCACTTTTCTCTATGAAAAAAATAAAAACAATTCTCTCGGCGAGGCTTGATAAAAAATGTGGGGCAGAGTTCGAACCCAATTAAACAACTGGTCATTATACTGCTGATAGCTATAAAAAATATACCGTAAAGCCTGGGCTGAAGTAATGTTATTGGTTGCTTCAACAATGATATGATGCTACATAACCACAAGGAATTACTACACAAATTGTTAGCTGTAGCAACTGGTCATACCGCGTGAGGCAAAATAGAGCAGTGTAAATTTTGGAGAGCCGCAGCGTGATGATTTTTAGATAGATTTCCATTGTAGTTTCCAGGTTTAAGTTGGAACCTGGACAGACTGATCGCTGTCAATGTGTTTGAATACGACCAAAGAAGCAAGTGCGTGCTTAACTTTGTGGTCATGCTCTTCGTAGAGTGGTCACTGTGAAACTGATGAAGTAAAGATATGCATTTAAAGTGGCCTGTACCATTATATGAAACCGATAACTATTTAGTTTTGCTACAGAAGGCGTCAGCTCTAAGTAGCTGGTCATACGAAAATACGCAGTGTGAGCTCAGGTGTGAGCCATATGTTACAATGTAAATTATATATATATATATATATATATGGATGAAAATAAAACGGTAACGACAAAAGTGTACTCGAACATCGTCACAGTGATAGCATAAAACCAAAGAACTTCAAAAATGCTAAACAAATGTTAGCTAAGAACAGCTGGCAATACCACTTGAGACAAGTGAGTGTGAGAAGAATAATGAATCATGTAGATACATAGAGGTCACTTTGTGTGACATAGGGCGAAAGTGATGCACATAAAGTTAAAAATTTAATACATAGAATAACGAATATTTAATGTTAAAAAATAATCAGTTATGCGCTATGCAAGGCAATCTATTGTTAGGCTGAGATTGTACGCAGATAGAGCCTAACACGTGTGTAGAAGGTTGTATGTTCCCAGGATCAGGCGGTTCGATAAACGGTTTCAACCTGTTTATGCTTACTGAAGTAAGTGTTGCACCTTGCATGATAATGATATATTTTGGCTGATTGAGCAAAATCGGATAAGGAGCGCGATACTTTGGTTGTAGTGTTGCAACGAACGGACTCTAGCGGCTTCTAACGAATTGAACGAAGAGCGCCGCTGTTCTTGACATGAAATGATGGAGAAGGTTTAGCTAATCTTGAATCGTGCGGGAAGTATACATGGGAGCTGACTGGGCTGAAGTAGATCGATGCCATACAAGAGTTGTGACGCAGACGTTTTAATGAATTCACGAGTACGGAAACGCATGGCAATCACAACTAAGGTAGTGCATCGACCCAGTTCCCATCAAAGAACGAGAATGCTAAAGCAGCTTTGAGTTCCCTATGCATTCTCTCTACCATAACGTTAGATTGGGGATGGCAAGCAGTCGTCTGGTGTAAGGTGCATCTCATGAGCCGCAAGGTGGTTTTGAAAAGATCCGATGATAAGCAAGTGCTTCTATGAGTGATGACCTCATTGGGTACACCATAATGGGATATGCATGCAGAGATAAAACCGTTAGTTACTTCATCTGCAGAAATGGTGCCAATAGGTAATGCCTTAGGCCATCGTGCAAATCTATCAATCACAGTTATAAGAGAGCTGAAACCTTTAACTACGTCGATGTGGACGATGGCTAGGCAAGCAGTAGTTCGGAAATGTTGCAACTTTAAACAGGTGTTCCGCTAGATCTTTTTTTCTGACAAATGGCACACTCTATTACAGTTAAATACTGTTTGTTGCGAAGAACTAATATATATGCAAGTATGTATTAGGTTTTGCGAACCTAGTAACAAATTAGTTCAGTTGTGACCAGAAGGATAAACCAAAGGCAGCATGAACTGAAAGTATAATCTCATGCACATTCGTTTCGTGCTTACTGGCGACTCATCAGTAGGAGCCGGTATTACGCCCTTTAACCACTATATATTTTGGTAGAAGAATGTGGAATAATAGGACGGTACAATCTCCTAGACGAATGTGTAAACCTGTAATATTGAAGCTAACATAATCTAAAGTCAACGACAATACGACTTCAATGCTAACTCACACTATATAATATATATACCGAGTCTGTAAAGGATACTAACACTATGGCTATTGTGTTGTAACTGATACCTTTTTTTGAAATCGATGAGTACCGGATACTAACACTATGGTTTCCGAGTCGGTACATGATACCAACCTGATGGATATAAATTTATGCTAAAGTTCACCCAAATTGAGAATTACAACAATTTCCGAACACCTGTTACTCCAGTTAAACCATACACTCTGGCCTTCATCGATATCAGTTATCACATTTCGCGGTAAGCATGACATCATTCAATTCAATATATTACAGTTAAATACTGTTTGTTGCGAAGAACTAATATATATGCAAGTATGTATTAGGTTTTGCGAACCTAGTAACAAATTAGTTCAGTTGTGACCAGAAGGATAAACCAAAGGCAGCATGAACGGAAAGTATAATCTCATGCACATTCGTTTCGTGCTTACTGGCGACTCATCAGTAGGAGCCGGTATTACGCCCTTTAACCACTATATTTGGTAGAAGAATGTGGAATAATAGGACGGTACAATCTCCTAGACGATATGTGATAATCCTGTAATTCGATGGAGTCCAGAGCGTATGGTCTAACTGAAGTCACAGGTGTTCGGACAATTGCTGTACTTCTCAATTTGCGTGAGCTCTAGCACTATATTATATATCCATACCGGTTGGTATCATGTACCGACTCGGATACTCACACTATGAGCTATCCGGTACGCATCGAGTTCAAACAGGTACCAGTGTACCGAACACAGGTAGCCATAGTGTTAGTATCCTTTAGAGACTCGGTATCTATCGTTTCTCGTGTGAGTCGGCATATGGTACCAATCGCATTGATCGTTGACTTTCGATTATGTTATGCTTCACTATTTCAGGTTCACTAAATTCGTCTAGGAGATTGTACCGTCCTATTATCTGACCACCTGTTACTTCTAGCAAATCCATACACGCTGGCCTTGAAGGGCGTAATACCGGCTCCTCACATGATCGCGGTCAGCCAGTGACAGCACGAAACGAATGTGCATGAGATTATACTTTCCGTTCATGCTGCCTTTGGTTTATCCTTGCTGGTCAGAACTGAACTATATATGTCGATGTGGACGATGGCTAGGCGAGAAGTGGTGCGGAAATGTTACAACTTAGAACTGGGGTGCCGAGTGATCTTGTTTTTCTGGAAAATGGTACACACAGAGTCCCATCATTAAGGGTTCTGCTAGAGCCTGTGGCCCCAGAAACGATCTGTAAAAAGTGGGACAGTCGCCTTGCTTCCTGGGTGAGAAATTGAATTTATTTATTCGAAAATTATCTATGAATGCTGGTTGGCAGAACTGGCTAGTTTGATTGCGTACCCTTGGAGTGAACAATAGGTAAGTCTTTCCAGAGACTGAATACGAACTTGGTGGGGTAACGGACTACTGGTCTTTGAATGTGAGTGTCACCGCGTTGTTCCGTTCGCAAGGGGGATGGCGTTAATGCAGGTTCACTGAGTATCACGGAGTTGACAGTAAATGGCGACTGTGAAGGTGGTTGTAGCGAGACCTCTGGCCTGGAAAGGGCGTCTGCAATGAAGTTTTGTTTTCCTCTGACATGGAAATGTCGTATTTCCATTCGCTTAGATATGAAAGCTGTCTTTCCAATCTGGCAGAGTGCTTGGCGACAATTAAAGTCTCGTTTCGATGTGCGCTAATTATTGGTGCATTATCTGTGAAAACAACAAATCTACTGCTGCCAGTAATGCTGATAAAATGGCGTACTGCATCGTGGATAGCAAGGAGTTCTCGACCGAAAGTGTTGTATCTCGTTTCTACTAGTTGGAGAGTACGCGAATAGAAACTGATAGGTTTCCGAATTCCATCGATATTTTTTTCCAACGTGGCTTCAATAGCGAAGTCAGAAGCATCTGTCGTGAGTAGAAATGGTCGTTTAAAATCTGGATGCGTTAGCATTGTAGCATTTGCTACCGGGTTAATGGCGAGACGAAGTAATTTCTCGTCTATAGATTACAAAATGATGATAGAGTTATTGTTAAGTACATTTCGATTCCGCAGGTGCGTACACAACGGATAAAGTTGTCTTGAAAGGTCAGGAAGGAACTTGCGATAGTAGTTTAGGATTTCAAAAAAATTTTGCAACTCGCTAACAGTCTTCGGTGACCTGATATTCCTGATTGAATTCGGCTTCGACGGCAAAGGTTGAATACCTTGTGGCGTGATACGCTGCCCTAGGATGTCAGCGGATGTAGTCGCATTCAGCGTATTGTCACCGTTGAAATTGGGTCTGTGGTTGGATAAATGTAAGAAAACATTCCGTAAATGATTGGCATGAATTTCTAAGTCTGGACTGAATACCACTATGTCATCGAGATATGACATATATTAAGCGGCGTTGTAACGAAATTTGTTGTCCGTGAATCTTTGAAATGTCTGTGTAGCATCCTTAAATCCAAAAGGCATGTAAAGTTATTCGAAAAGACCAAATGAAGTGATGACCGCAGTCTTTTCAATATCTTCTGGCGCTACCGGGATGTGGTGGTAGGCTTGTCTGATATCAATCACTGATTTTTTAAAGTAAGGCGTTTATATTGGGAATAGGATATGCATTAGATTTGGTCACTGAATTTAACATGCGGTAATCTCCGCAGGCACTGTACGATACGCTTGATTTGGAGACTAAGTGTAGTAGTGACGCCCATGAACTTTTCGGTGGGCTGATGATTCACTCTTCCAATAGTCTTCAAAATTACTCTTGGGCAGCTTTCAGTTTAGCAGGGCCAGTGGTCCCTTCTTGAGTGCGATAGATTGTCCTTCTGAGACGATATCTTGTAATGTGTTGGAGACTCGTATCTCTGACTTGCTGAGATCGAAAAGCGACTTCTGTTCTCGAAGAGCTGTTGATATTTCTGCTGAAGGATGCTGAATGACCTGTAACTCCAAACTCTCAGATGCAAGTGTCTAAAAACTTTGCTCAAGTCCGTTGGAGGGGTCGATGATCTTTTGATTGGCAAGATCAACAATGAGCCGAAATTTCAAAAGGAAATAAGGTCTATTATATTGTGTAAGAACTTGGCGACGATGAAGTTGTGGCTAAATATACGCCGTTAACCTATGTTGAGTGCGCGATACCGTCTGTAATAAGTAGGTATGGGCTCCCTTGTAGCTGCTGCAAGTAAAACGCCTAGTGACATCTCGGCCATTGAGTCGTCCTTGACAACTGAGACTGCTGCACCTTTGTCTACGACGAATTTTTCGCCAGTTCTGAAATCAAGAATATGCAGAATTTCGTTGTGTCATGCTAACAATTAGGCTGGTGATTGCGACAAAATTGTCAGTTTGGCTATATATGTGGCATATTCACCAATGACAAAAATAGTCAATAAGAATGTCAGATTGCAAGTAGTTGTTTTCTTTTGGTGCCTAGTACGGTCTACTGCTTTTTGCGCCAGACGTTTCCCGATCCTTATGCTCCACTTCGACTGTTATCTGTGACGTTTCCCGTCAACTGTGATAATTGGCATTCATGTTTAAATTCTTCCGAATGGCAGAGACAGACTTGACATGAATTAAAAAAACTTCTAGTGATTATAGCACCTGTTCTTTGGGGCATATCTATTAAAAGATTGCGGGAAACTAGATCGCCCCTATTGTTATTTCGTGTTTTGGGTGGAAAATTCGGTCGTGCATTCACCTTATTTAGCTTGGATTTCCCTATGGCCAATCCTTCTAGAACTTTAGCCCAGTTCTCTCTAAAGAGGCAATGTTATCATCCTTCGGGGAAGGACAAAGGGATGATGAATTTAACTTGGGTTCCAAAACCCTAAATTATAACTCGCATCTCCCTCATAAATCACCTAGTAAGAGAGAGTTGGGGAGCTGGCTGGCGAACAATTTTAGTGACTGGGGAAGATTGTTAATAAAAACAACCTTAGTCTCATGATCAAAATATTGGTTTTATACCAACGTTTCCGCAATACTCTTGAAATGTCAATGCAGCCAATATTTGTCATGTTTAACTGCGAATATTTATTTATTATCCGCTCAGTTTCAGTGGGATTCAGCAAGGATTCTATTTCATTTTGGAGGCCCAAAATGGGTATAGGTAGTTTTCTAATGGCCTCAAGCTTCAGATAAATCCGTAGCTGCAATTCTGAAGGTAGTTTAGTCAAAACCTATGATAGTTTTTTATGACTATTCTTATCTAGAAACGGGGCGAAATTGGAGTCTGCGCGCATAAAGAATATCTCGCTATCTCCATCACAAACAGGAATATCAATATCTAAAATTGGACCTGACATTCTAACTATCTTACATGATCTTAAACGCATAAATTTATAAACAAGATGAAATAAATAAAAAGACATGAAACGGAACGCTTACCAAAATCTGCTTCCACAGTTGAAACTGGCGGGATGAGAACTGACGAAATGAAAATCTGCTTTCACAGTTGAAACTGACGAAATCAGGATCGACGCACAGCGAAAACATATGAAATTATGTTCTTTAACAAAATCCAAAGTCACGGTTGACCAGATTTGAACAGTCAAAAAATGTGCTTTCACAAAATCGAAAAGAGTCGGCGTTCACATTATTCCAGTTTAGCACAAAAATGACGAGATCACAAATGTGTACAGTTTTGAATAATTTCGCAATTTTTACGTAGGAGATAAAAAATATCTTCCCCCAAATTTTGTTTTGCTTTCCAACGAAAAATGGTGACCAGACTTCGACTTAAGAAAGATTCACAACCACAGAAAAAATGTGGTATGTGCTAATGTCAATTTCCTGTACTCCCATGATAAAAAAATTTAAAAAAAACACAGTCAATTGTATTTTATGTCAAAAGTTTAGTCATGTAAAAACCAGTTTAGAAAACAGTACTGTTCTCAGAAACCTAGCGTGAACGCCAATTTGTAAACCCCCTGGGTTCAAGTAAATGCCATACGAAGTTTACAATGTAGTGAGGTGCCAAGATGACTGAGATTTAGTACTGTTGGTGGCCCTTATTAAGACTGGAATTGCGTTCTCCGGAAAATGCCGAGAAAGTTAGATAGTGTAGCAGTATTTAAAAGTAATCCTAGACACTTGAGACCGGCTCTGATTGACAGGCTGGTGTTCCATCTGTTGTGGCGTTGACACCAGCGGTGAGAGAATGTATGAAAGCTGAGAATTGTCTTGTTGAAGAACTGCGACAACACCATGGTGACTGGCACACGAAGAGTTCCAATAAATAGATGTTGCTCCGTCTCATTAATTGTTCAGCGACAATATTGGCGTTACTAGGTGACTCTGCTTGTGAAGCAAGTGTAGAAGTCAGCGTAAGTGAACAGTCAGTGTGACAGGAGACAGCATTTTTACGTAGTGCGCAGCAGAATTTGAATGTTATTACTGACTAGCATTGTAAATTCACCGTGCATAAATAGTTTTGAAAACGAAAGATCATACGTCATTGGTTAACGGCAAAATTCGCTTGTTTCTCATTGGTGCCACGTAAATTGAATTTGAATTTCATTTACGCATTATGTCGGCGAATTGTTTCGAGCCGTTACATCACTTTCCTCAGAAAAAAAAACATCCCTCTAGTTGGAACCATATTAAGCAACTGGTTATTATTCTGCCCACAGTTATAAAATAGATACCGTAAATGCCGGGCTGAAGTATGCTTGTTGGGTACTTCAGCAATGATATGCTGCCAAATAACCACTAGGAATTGCTACACAAATTGATAGCTGTTGTGGCCGGTCATATCGCGTACAATGTAAATCTACATACATGAAAATAATAAGGTAACTTTAAAAAAATGTTTATTCAAACATTGCCTCAGAAATGGCATAATACCAAAGAACTGTTCAAAATGCTACACATCTGTAAGCTAAATACAACTGATTATACCACGTTAGACAAGTGAGTGTGATAAGAAATATGATATCGGTGTCGCGCCTTGCATGATAATGAAGTATTTGGGTTGTCTGAGCAAAATCGGGTAAGGACCGCGATACTTTGGTTGTAGTGGTGCAACAGCAGTGTCGTTGCGAACGAGTACTCTCTTGCAGCTGTGGAGCTGCGGGTGAACGAAGACTGGACGAGGCGTATGTCTCGGCTGCTGTTCAGACATGTTGCCGAAATGAAGTCGGAGGCGGGTAGCTTCGTCTTGTGGGTCATCCTGTGCGGGTAGTAGACGTGGGAGCTGACTAGGCAGGCGTAGATCCATGCCATACAAGAGTTGTGACGCAGACGTTTTAATGGATTCACGAGTGCGGGAACGCATGGCAAGCAGAACTAAAGGTAGTGCATCGACCCAGTTGACATTAATGGACGAGAATTCTAAAGCATTTTTGAGTTCCTTATGCCTTCTCTCTACCATACCGTTAGATTGGCGATGGTAGGCAGTCGTCTAGCTTAAGGTGCATCCCATGAACCGCAAGTTGGTTTTGAAACGATCCGATGAGAAGCAAGTGCTCCTGTCAGTGATAACCTCATTGAGAACACCATAATTGGATATCCATGCAGAGATGAAACCGTTAGATACTTCGTCTGCAGAAATGGTGCCAAGAGGTAATGCTGCAGGCCAACGTTTAAATCTATCAATCATATTAAGAAGGTAGCTGAAACCTTGAACCTTTGTCAGATGAACGATGTCGATGTGGACGATGGCTAGGCAAGAAGTAGTTCGGAAATGTTGCAACTTAGAACGAGTGTGCCGTGTGATCTTGTTTTTCTGGCAAATGGCACACACGGAGACACACCGTTTAGCGTTCTGCATAAGCCTGTAACCCCAGAAACGATCTGTAAGAAGTCGGACAGTCGCTTTGCTTCCTGGGTGAGAAATTGAGTGAATTGAGTCGAAAACATTTCTCTGAAGGCTGGTCGACAGAACTGGCTTGTTGGGCTGTGTCCCTGTGAAGTAAACAATTTGTAAGCCTTCCCAGAGACGGCATATGCACTTGGTTGGGTGACGGACTACTGATCTTGGAATGTGAATGTCACCACGCTGTTCCGTTCGCAGTAGGGATGTCGTTAGTGCAGGTTCACTGAGTGTCACGGAGTTAACAGTAGATAGAGATGTCGAAGGTGGTTGTGGCGAGACATCTGGCTTAGAAAGGGCATCTGCAATTATGTTTGTTCGCCCTTGAAATGAAGGATGTCAAATTGTCATTCCTTAGACGTGACAGCTGTCTCTTCACTCTGGCAGGGAACTTGGCGATAGTTGAAGTCGCGTTTCAAAGTGCGCTAACTAATGGTGCATGATCTGTGAAAACAACAAATCTGCTACTGCCAATGATGCTGATAAAATGGCGCACTGTGTTGTGGATGGCGAGGAGTTCTCAACCTAAAGTGTCGTCTATCGTTTCTACTGATTCGAGAGTACCCGATTTTAAACTGGTAGGCTTCAAAAATCCGTCGATCTCTTGTTCCAACGTAGCTTCAATAGCGAATTCAGAAGCATCTGTCGTGAGTAGAAATGGTCGTTGAAAGTCTGGATGATACAATATTGTTACGATACAAATATATTCGCCGACATATTGCGTAAATTAAATTCAATTCGATTTGCGCTGCACCAATGAAAAAGCGAAACTTGCCGTTAACCAATAGTGTGCAAGTAGCTGCTAAGTCTATTTAAGCACGGTGAATTTACCATGCAAGTCGGTTGTCGCGTCTTCCTTCTGCTGTGCGTTTCTCCGACGTGCTGTCTATCTTCATACACGCTGATTTTGGGCTTGCTTCACAGACATTGCCAAATTTCAGTCACGCCAATCTTGTTGCTATACAATTAGAGAGACGAACCAGTTACTGCAAAACTTCAACGAATTTACTCTAGCGGGATTTCAACACAACAACAGAAAGTAGAACAACGCAAGTCAACCAGAGCTGGTGTAGAGGCCCTTTGGAAGAGAGCCTCTGAGATGCCAGGCCCGGACAATCCATATATGCGGTATGATCATCTAATTTGGAACACCTCCATGTTAATCACAGCAAATAATACACGCAAATAAATAACCTGATCTCGTTGTAACACAAATTTATTACTAAAATCAAAATAGTAATGATAAAACCAGAAAGTTGTTACAAGTTAACAGAGATCATTTTGCGTCCAGCACACAGAACAGACAACTCAAAACTCACAAATAAACAATTCTTACATAGTTAACATCGTTATTTGTTTACTAAAATAATTAAACATTGTTTATAGAAATGTCGTTGCTTAGTACTACGTTTGCATAGTAACACAACGTGTAAACAGTGTCCTGACAAAAGTAAGACTTTTATGTCGGAGGAAATATCTTCCTCTACATACACCACCTTCTCAAAAAAGGCGTCTAGTAGTAGACGTAATCCTTGTTCTTCGTCTGACGTTGAATTCTTCCTGAGCGAGTTTCAACATGTTGTTCTTGTACTTCACTAGGTTTCACTTTCATATTGCATTGTTCTCTGTCCAGGACTTCTTGATTGTGAAGATCTAACGTTGTATATACCTCATACCCCATTATATCCCTGAGCAAAGTACTCTGGTTCGGTAGAGGATACGAATCACCTTTCGTTACCGAGTTCAATAGACGATAGTTACCACAAACCCTCCATTGTCCTGGTTCAGGTTTGGGAACAACCACTATTGGAGATGCAAAGTTGGAATTTGAACGCCTACAAATTCCCTCTTCTCTCAACCGCTTAAATTCTTCAATAGCAACCTGCTGCTTATGTTGTGCTAACGGTTGAGCCTTCGGTGAACAGGGTAGTGGCTCCACCAAATCAATTTGGTGTTCTATGCCTGTCTTTAAACCCTTGCGCTTAGCATTGAATGGTAGAAACACGGCCAGGTGTTTCTCGATGACATCCACCAAGTCATCGGCGACGACGGGTCTGGGTAGTCTCACTGACCTAACTACTGAGGTCCCAGTCTCAGCATAAGTCACTATCCCAGTGCCTTGTCCAATGGTTCTAGATTTGGGATCTAAAGCGAGATTAAAATTTCTCAAAGCTTCGATATTTCTCAAAATTGGTATGTCACTTGTCTCTACATTAATTCAATCTTTTCTATTGATTCCTCGTTTAAATAATTGAAATTACCTAACAAAAAATTGTGAAATAGTGCAGCAACTAATTTCATTTTTGAATAGACAAAAAAAACAAAGTAAACAATCAAACGGTGAACCAAGACAAAAATCGGCGTGAGAAAACTCATGCAGTAGTTTTAAAACGATCTCGATCAACATTCTGGCATCATTTTGGAGATAGAGAATAGTTCTAACAAATAGGCAGACGTATTGGCGCCAAAGCAAACGAGGAACAATACACCGGCATTTTTGAGGCAGTGAGTGTCACCCAAGGCGTTTTTTCACATGACTGAGCGCCAAGATCAAGCATATTAATGTTACAGACAGGAATAGCATTTGCATTTACTCCGCCAAATACATAAATTCTACTGTCAAAAACAACAGCTTCAGCAGACTTTAGTGCGAACTGCAAGATTAAATCGTCGCAAACACACCAAAGATCCTCAACTGGTAAATAGTACTCAACTGTTCTTACAGAATTCTTTTCACGTGAGCGTCCTCCTATAGCAAAAATGTATTTATTAACAGAACACACAGCATGCTCCCAACGAGTCTCTGTTAGCCATGCAATTTCTCGCCATCTTTCAGCAACAATATCGAAGCATTCGCAAATACCCTTCGTAATTCCACCAACCAAATAGATATATCTTTCTAGTGAAGTACTGCTGTAATTATCAACATTGGTTTCATCAAAGTACGATAAAATAGATGACCGTTCATCACTTGTGTTATTATTATTATTATACCCCAAAAAATTCACCAGAAATCCACGAATATATACACAACAAAATTCCCAGAAGACCACGATCAGGGGAAAAGAAGACGTAAACGCAAATGTTAATCTATTTTATCCCAAATAAATGAAAAAGAAAGTCAATTTTATTTATACCAAAAAAATCAGAACAATACTCAATATCCTGGCGCGGTCGCCAATTTTGTAAACGCCCCGGCTTCAAGTAAATGCCGTACGACGTTACAAACTCGGTTAAGGTGCTCTGATATAGAGATTAGTTACTGATATGGGGGCCCTTAAGAGGGCCTGGTCGTGCGTTCTCTTGAAGTCTTCAGAGTGTGAAGATGTCCTAGAGCCTTGGGTGGACTCTGGCTTGAGTTTCGCTCCCGTTGTTGAGCTGTAATCGCGTTGTGGATAGCTGTCGCTGCAGGTTCTGCACTTAATTGGCTCGTCTCTCCGGTTGTACCGCAACAAGATGAGTCACGGATGTTGCCAATTGTTGGTGAAACAAATCAAATCACCAGCGTAGGTATTGACAGCCGACAGCACGCACACGCGTGAAGCAAAGCAGAAGGCAAATGCGACAACTGACTTGCATGGTAAATTGCTGTGCTTAAATAGCATGCCATATGTGTACTTGCATACTATTGTTAAACGTGGCACACTAGTGGTTAAACGGCAAGTTTGCTTTTTTCTCATTGGTGCAACGTAAATAAATTTGAATTTAATTTACGCAATATGTCGGCCATTAATTTGTGTCGTTGTAACAATTTTTAGTCTGTAACGACACAAATCAATCGCCGACATATTGCGTAAATTAAATTCAAATTTATTTACGTTGCACCAATGAGAAAAAAGCAAATTGCCGTTTAACCACGTTTAACCACGTTTAACCAATAGTATGCAAGTACACATATTGCATGCTATTTAAGCACGGTAATTTACCATGCAAGTCAGTTGTGTCATTTGCCGTCTACCTGCTTCACGCGTGTGCGTTCTGTCGGCTGTCAATACGTGTGCGCTCTGTCGGCTGTCAATACCTACGCTGGTGATTTGATCGTTTCACCAACAACTAACTACATCCGTGACTCATCTTGTTGCGGGATACCGGAGAGACGAGCCAATTGAGTGCAGGACCTGCAGGACACCATCCACAACGCGATCACAGCTCAACCACGGGAGCGAAAACTCAACCAGAGTCCACCCAAGGCTCTAGGACATCTTCAACTCTGAAGACTTAAAGCGAACGCATTACCAGGCCCTCTTAAGGGCCCCCATATCAGTAACTAATCTCTATTCAGAGCACCTTAACCGAGTTTGTAACGTCGTACGGCATTTACTTGAAGCCGGGGCGTTTACAAAATTGGCGACCGCGCCAGGATATTGATTATTGTTCTGATTTTTTTGGTATAAATAAAATTGACTTCCTTTTTCATCTATTTGGGATAAAAATCGATTAAGATTTGCGTGATCGTGGTCATCTGTGAATTTTTTTTGTGTATATATATATATATATATCGTGGTTTGTGTTGGGGGATATAATAATAGATTGACATTTGTGTTTTCTTTACCGTGATTGTGGTTTTCTGGGAAATTGTTGAGATAATAATAACACATCGGCATCAAAGGCCAACGGGTCCTTTGTTCATCTTTTCTACGTACAAAACGGCACCGTACGTACTCAACAACTCAACTTCGGATTGTTGGAAACAGTGACTTCTTTGTTCTGCTCTTATTCAACCGTGGAAGCTGTTTGTGGGTAAGCGTTTCGTTAAAGTATATTTATATATTTTCATATTGCTTTTAATTTATGCTTTTAAGATCCCGTAAGATTGTTAAAATGTCAGGTCCAATTTTAGATATTGATGTTCCTGTTTGGGATGGAGATAGTGAGTTATTTTTTATGCGCGTAGACTCCGCTTTCTCCCCGTTTCCTGATTATGACAGTCATCAAAAACTGTCAAAGGTTTTTGCTAAACTACCTTCTGAATTGCAGCGACGGATTTATCCTAAGCTTGAGGCCATTAGGAAGCTACCTAATCCCATTTTGGGCCTACAAAACGAGGTAGAATCCTTGCTTGGACCCACGGAAACTGAGCAGATAATAAACAAATATGCGCAGTTAGATATGCCAAATCTTGGCCCCATAGAAATACTGAGGGAATTACGGAAACGTTGGTATAAAACCAACATTTCTGACCATGAGGCTAAGGTTGTTTTTATTAACAATCTTCCCCAAACATTAAAACTCTTTGCCAGACAGCTCCCCAACACTCTCTCTATAGATGACTTATCTGAGAGATGTGAGTTAGAATATAGGGTTTTGGAACCCAAAGTGAATCCATCATCCTTTTCTTCACCCCCGCAAGATGATAGAATCTCCTCCTTAGAGAGAACAGTGGCGAACATGGCCAAAGTTCTAGAAGGATTGGCCATTACCAAATCGGAGATAAATCAAGTGAATGCTCGACCAAAATTCGTTTCCAAGTCAAATTATAATGGTAGGCGGCGATCGAGATCTCCGCAATCATTTAATAAATATGCTCCAAAGAACTGGTGTTATAACCACCAGAAGTTTTTTATGCTTGCCAAGTTTGTCTTTGTCGTTCCGAAGAAATTCCGAATGAGTGTCAATTTCCCAGGCTGACGGAGAGGACAACAGACCGCAGGCACAAGGGTGCATCAGCATCGGGAAACGTCTGGCGCAGGAAGTAGAAGACCGTACTTTCTGCACATCAACGGCATCAACGGCGCTACAGGGAAGAAGCCAACTACAATCCGACATCCCTGTCGACTCTTTTCGTCCACGCCGAATTTTTCACATAGAGAACCAAACAGACAATGCCGGTCGCAATCACCAGCCTACTTGTTTGCATGACCCGGCCAAACAGCCAAACGAACTTCTGCACCTTCTTGATTTCAAAACTGGCGAAGAGTACATCGTAGACACAGGTGCGGCAGTCTCAGTTCTCAAAGGTGATTCAATGGCCGAGATGTCGCTAGGCGTTCTTCTCGCAACAGCTACAGGCGAGCCCATACCAACTTATGGCTGCCAATACCGCACACTCAACATAGGTCTACGACGTGAATTTTCCCACAACTTCATCATTGCCAAGGTCTCACATAATATAATAGGCCTTGATTTCCTTCTAAAATTTCGGCTCATTGTTGATCTTGCCAATCAAAAGATCATCGACCCCTCCACCGGACTTGAACAAAGCTTTTGGACACTTGCCTCCGAGCGTTTGGAGTTACAGGTCATTCAGCCAACCCCAGTGCATCATTCAGCAGAGATATCAGCAGCTCTTCGAAAATACAAATCGCTTTTCGATCTTAACAAATCCGATCTACGAGTCTCCAACACGATGCATCATATCGTCACAGAAGGACAACCTATTGCACTCAAGAAGCGACCACTGGCTCCTGCTAAGCTGAAAGCTGCCCAAGAAGAATTCTCAAGGCTTTTGGAAGAGGGAATCATCAGACCATCGAAAAGTTCATGGGCGTCACCACTGCACTTAATCTCAAAATCAAACGGATCGTACAGAGCCTGTGGAGACTACCGTAAGCTAAATTCAGTGACAAAATCTGATGCATATCCTATTCCAAATATCAACACTTTACTTGAAAAACTCAACGGCAGCAATTTCTTCTCAGTGATTGACCTCAGACAAGCGTACCATCACATACCGGTAGCACCAGAGGATATCGAGAAAACTGCAGTCATCACTCCATTTGGCCTTTTTGAATATCTTTACATGCCTTTTGGACTCAAGTGTGCTACTCAGACATTTCAAAGATTCATAGACAACATACTTCGCGACGACTCTGCTTATTGTATGTCATATCTAGATGACATTATGGTATTCAGTCCAGATCTAGAATCTCATGCGAAACATCTACGAAATGTCCTCTCACGCTTATCCAACCACGGACTCAAGATCAACTGTGACAAGACGCAGATTGCAACTTCATCCGTCGACTTCTTAGGGCATCGTATCACGGCCCAAGGTATTCAACCGTTGCCGTCAAAGACGAATTCAATCAAGAATATCAAGTCACCAAGGACTTTGAGCGATTTGCAGAAAATCCTGGGAGTACTAAACTATTATCGCAAGTTCCTTCCAGGCCTTTCAAAACAACTTTATCCTTTGTGCAGGCACCTGCGGAACCGAAAAGGACTTAGCAAGAATTCCATCATTGCTTGGTCATCCGAAGACGAGGAATTACTTCGACTTGCCATCAACTCGTTAGCAAATGCCACAATGCTAACGCATCCAGATTTCGAAAAGCCATTTCTACTCACGACAGATGCTTCTGAATTCGCTATTGGAGCCACTTTGGAACAAGAGATCGACGGAGTTCGGAAGCCTATCAGTTTCTACTCGCGTACTCTCCAACCAGTAGAAACGAGGTACGACACTTTCGGCCGAGAACTTCTCGCCATCCACGACGCAGTGCGCCATTTTATCAGCATCATTGGCAGTAGCAGATTTGTTGTTTTCACAGATCATGCACCACTAGTTAGCGCACTTCGAAACGCAACTTCATCTATCGCCAAGTACCCTGCCAGAGTGGAAAGACAGCTTTCTCGTCTAAGCGAATGGCAATTTGACGTCTTTCACGTCAAGGGCAAACAGAACTTCATTGCAGATGCCCTGTCTAGGCCAGACGTCTCTCTACAACCACCTTCACCGTCACCATTCACTGTCAACTCCGTGGCACTCAGTGAACCTGCACTAACGCCAACTCTCCTGCGAACTGAACAACGCGGTGACATTCACATTCAAAGATCAATAGCCCGTCACCCAACCAAGTTCATATGCCGTCTGTGGGAAGGCTTACCAATTGTTTACTTCACGGGTACGCAGCCCAACAAGCCAGTTCTGCCGACCAGCCTTCAGAGAAAGGTTTTCGATTCAATTCACTCAATTTCTCACCCAGGAAGCCAAGCGACTGTCCGACTTCTTACAGATCGTTTCTGGGGTCACAGACTTAGGCAGAATGTTAAACGATGGGTCTCAGAGTGTGCTATTTGTCAGAAAAACAAGATCACACGACACACTCGTTCTAAGTTGCAACATTTTCGGTCTACTTCTCGCCTAGCCATCGTCCACATCGACATAGTTCATCTGACAAAGGTTCAAGGTTTCAGCTACCTTCTAACTATGATCGATAGATTTACACGGTGGCCTGTGGCATTACCTCTTGGCACCATTTCTGCAGACGAAGTAACTAACGGTTTTATCTCTGCATGGATATCCAATTACGGTGTTCCCAATGAGGTCATCACGGACAGAGGCACTTGCTTCTCATCTGATCGTTTCAAAACCACCTTGCGGTACATGGGATGCATCTTACGCCAGACGACTGCCTACCATCCCCAAGCTAATGGCATGGTAGAGAGAATGCATAGGGAACTCAAAGCAGCTTTAGCATCCTCGTCCATTAATGGCAACTGGGTCGATGCACTACCTTTAGTTCTGCTGGCCATGCGTTCTCGTACTCGAGAATCCATTAAAACGTCTGCGTCACAACTCTTGTATGGCATGGATCTACGCCTGCCTAGTCAGCTCCCACGTCTACTACCGGCACAAGATGACCCACAAAACGAAGCTACCCGCCTTCGACTTCATTTCGGTAACATGTCCGAACAGCAGCCGAGACACACGCCTCGTCCAGTCTTCGTTCACCCACAGCTCCACAGCTGCAAGAGAGTACTCGTTCGCAACAATAATGCTGTTGCACCACTACAACCCAAGTATCGCGGTCCTTACCCGATTTTACTAAGACAGCCAAAATACTTCATCATTATGCAAGGCGCTACACCGACATCAGTAAGCATAGACAGGTTGAAACCGTTTATCGAACCACCTGATCCTGAGAGCGTTCAACCTTCTACACACGTCTCAGGCTCCGTCTGCCCACAATCTCAACCTGCTTTGTATAACGCGTAATTAATTTTTTTAAACATTAACATTTAACTATAAAATTTTTTTTAACCTTACGTTAATTTTTAGTATTTGTCTCACGTGGCATAACCAGCTGTTCTTAGCTAACAATTGTGTAGCATTTTTGAACAGTTCTTTGGTATTATGCCATCTCTGAGGCAATGTTCGTGTACATATTTTTATGCAATTACCTTTGATTTTAATGTATATATATTTTACATTATAATGTATTTCTCACACATGACATTACACTGCCTATTTTGGTATGACCAGCTACTTAGAGCTAACGCTTTCGTGTAGCAACACTAAGTAGTGATCAGCTTCATATCATGGTACAGGCCACTTTCAATGCATATCTCAACTTCATCAATTGCACAAAGACCACTCTACAAATGTCATGACCACAACGTCGAGCACTCTAGCTCCTTTGGTCGTATACAAACACATTGACAACGATCCAACCTGCTTAGGTTTTTAACTTAAACCTGGCAAATTCAGAGGCGATTTACCTCGAAATCTTCACGCTGCGGCTCCAAAACTTACACTGCTCTATTTTGCCTCACGTGCTATGACCGTCCACTAGAGCTAACAATTTGTGTAGCAATTCCTAGTGGTTACCTGGCATCATATCATTGTTGAAGCAACCAACAAGCATATTTAAGCCCAGCACTTATGGTTCATCATATTTTTTGCTTAACTTGGTTCGAACTCTGTCATGCATTTCTTATCTAGCCTCGCAGAGAGGAATATTTTTTCTTTTTTTTTCAGAGAGGAAAGTGTTGTAACGACACAAATCAATCGCCGACATATTGCGTAAATTAAATTCAAATTTATTTACGTTGCACCAATGAGAAAAAAGCAAATTGCCGTTTAACCACGTTTAACCACGTTTAACCAATAGTATGCAAGTACACATATTGCATGCTATTTAAGCACGGTAATTTACCATGCAAGTCAGTTGTGGCATTTGCCTTCTACCTGCTTCACGCGTGTGCGTTCTGTCGGCTGTCAATACGTGTGCGCTCTGTCGGCTGTCAATACCTACGCTGGTGATTTGATCGTTTCACCAACAACTAACTACATCCGTGACTCATCTTGTTGCGGGATACCGGAGAGACGAGCCAATTGAGTGCAGGACCTGCAGGACACCATCCACAACGCGATCACAGCTCAACCACGGGAGCGAAAACTCAACCAGAGTCCACCCAAGGCTCTAGGACATCTTCAACTCTGAAGACTTCAAGCGAACGCATTACCCGGCCCTCTTAAGGGCCCCCATATCAGTAACTAATCTCTATTCAGAGCACCTTAACCGAGTTTGTAACGTCGTACGGCATTTACTTGAAGCCGGGGCGTTTACAGCTTACTATTAACCACACATAAAATTTCAGTTTAAGAAATATCGTTTAAAACTGCTTGAGACTAGAAAGGATTGTTCCTAAAATCACAGCTAAGGGAAATATTGTTTTAAGGACAGAGTTAGAATATTTGACCTTAAAGAGCACAGCGTTTGTAAAAATTGATCTTCGTTGGGTTGTAACACGGAGCCGCGTGTTACAATTGAATTAATCAATCTCCACCTCTGTAAGTTAATATCAGTCCAGTGTTCTTATTCTTTTACTTGAGCGAGTTTCTGATACTGACTTACGCACCTTTCGTTTCCTATCATTATTTTATGCTGTAATTCAAATTGGACCTAGTGATTTTTCTATGGCTGTTTTATTCATGATGTCATTTCTCGTTTTTATTTAGATGGATTCTCCAATCAATCTTGTCGATCTGCTACGGTCACAAATTGATATGCGTCTGCACCCATCCCAATTATTTGTGTGTCCTATCTTTACTGTATGGCGTGCAAGATCTGATCTATTAACATGGTCATACTTGCATGCAGTTTTATGTTACACTCTTTTTACCTTAAGTGGGCGCATGGTTTCACCCACATACATCAGGTTACAGTCGTTACATGGAATTTCATGTACACCTGATGAGTCTATCGATTCTATTTTCTTATTTACGTTGGACAGATTAACACGTAGAGTAAGGGTCTGTTTTTTGTATTTTGATACTACTATTTCGATTTTTATACTTAGTTTAGTGTCAGGTATAACCACTACCCTCCGATCATCTTTTGTTTTATTTGAATTCACGTACATCCAATCAAGATAAAATTTACTTATGACGCTCATTATAATTGCTTCAAGTAACTTTACGGGATATTCAATGGCACTGAATATTTCTCGTAGTCTACCTAATTCAATCTCTCTATGTATTTTATCTGTTTGTCTCAAGCTTCTTATTATCATCAATTTTAAGATTCCGATTTTCTTTTCATATGATTGATTTGAATTGAAATTAAGAAGGATATCTGAGTAAGAATTTTTCCTATCAACATTCTGTTCTAGTTTTGTACCATTTTTAATTAACTTGACATCCAGAATTGGTAATTCGCCACATGGTTCATTTTCAATTGTAGATATCAGTTTGCTCACATGATTTGCTATGTTTAAGAAATTTATCAGATGATCCTCCCCGTGATTCCAATGTAGGGGTACTTTTCACTGTTGCTATCTCGTTCCTGATTTTTGTACCCCTACTACTTATCAATGGTTGCTATTATTACTACCCGAGCACCCAATCAGTCTGTTCCTTTTCAGATGGTTAATATTAGAAGGCCGAAGAAAGGTTTCATGTATATATTACACACAATGTAGCACATAAATATAATTCACTGTTAATCCGAATTGAATGAGTTGGTTGGCAAAAATACAGATTTTAATGCAAAAGTATGTTTTAAATACCGTTCACAATTAAACTAAATTGTCCGTCTTCTAGACGGCAAAAATAAAAGTGATTTATGTCTATAAAGTGAAATGTTTAGCACAAATGTCTGGAATGTAATGAGTAGTCAAACGATTAAAGATACATGATAATATGAGCCTAGTAAAATTATTTATGTTCATAAATTCACTGACACAATAGTCCACCGCGTGATCCTCTCGGATCGCGCGCGGTTCTGTCTATTTTCTAAAAACACTATTAATTACAAATAAAATTGCAGTTCAAGAAATATCGATTGAAACTGCTTGAGACTAAAAGAGATTGTTCCTAAAATCACAGCTAAGAGAAATATTGTTTAAGGACAGAGTTAGAATATTTGACCTTAAAGAGCACAGCGTTTGTAAAAATTGACCTTCGTTGGGTTGTAACACGGAGCCGCGTGTTACATACACCCCCCGACAGTGAAAATTAGTACACAATGAAGGGGCTCACCTTACAGGAAATGTTATTGCTCTTTCATGCCGTATAACGACTGATTTTGGTTCTGTCAACACTGATACTGGCTCCTCTATTTCTCGCGTTCTTGGACGGATGGTTAGGTCGAAGTGTTCGAGAAAGTCACGTCCAATGATGTTTCATGTCGTGTTGTCGATGATGAACGGATATTTGAAACATCATTTTGAGTTGGAGAACGAGATTGTGTGTACTCGTACCCCAAACGTCGCTATGTTGGAGCCATTCGCGCAGGTCAGACTGTTGGTGTCGACTGGGTGGGTTGGTTCGAGATAATTGTGGCGTAGTGAGCTTACATCTGATCCAGTGTCTATGACAATTCATTCGCCAGAGATTGCGTCACGGATGAGAAAGTATGTTGATAGTGGCAACCGGCGATGAGATTGATTGCTGGCATTTGGGCGTTTGAAGCATGACTTAGTTGGAGCCGTCGCTGTAAAGACAATAGTTTGATTGCGCTCTACCGCGAAGGCAACGTGCTTCGAGCCATCAGACGTGGAGCGGCCAACAATCTGGGGTGCTCAGCCTCTGCTGCCGCCGAGAAGGCTGACCCCACCCGTCTTCCGAACCTTCCATGGGCGGATCCTCCTGAGTTGTTGAGGGTGACCGCGCCCATTTGAGCGTCGCGTCTGTGCAGACGTTTCCGAGGCAATAACGTGTGTAGTGGCCTTCATTGAAAGTGCTTGAATTTCTCAAAATCTAGCTGTTTATTAATTCCTTACTGGCTGTGAGTTCGACGAACCGGGGCACCATAATGTAGGGGTACTTTTCGCTGTTGCTATCTCGTTCCTGATTTTGTACCCCTACTACTTATCAATGGTTGCTATTATTACTACCCGAGCACCCAATCAGTCTGTTCCTTTTCAGATGGTTAATATTAGAAGGCCGAAGAAAGGTTTCATGTATATATTACACACAATGTAGCACATAAATATAATTCACTGTTAATCCGAATTGAATGAGTTGGTTGGCAAAAATACAGATTTTAATGCAAAAGTATGTTTTAAATACCGTTCACAATTAAACTAAATTGTCCGTCTTCTAGACGGCAAAAATAAAAGTGATTTATGTCTATAAAGTGAAATGTTTAGCACAAATGTCTGGAATGTAATGAGTAGTCAAACGATTAAAGATACATGATAATATGAGCCTAGTAAAATTATTTATGTTCATAAATTCACTGACACAATAGTCCACCGCGTGATCCTCTCGGATCGCGCGCGGTTCTGTCTATTTTCTAAAAACACTATTAATTACAAATAAAATTGCAGTTCAAGAAATATCGATTGAAACTGCTTGAGACTAAAAGAGATTGTTCCTAAAATCACAGCTAAGAGAAATATTGTTTAAGGACAGAGTTAGAATATTTGACCTTAAAGAGCACAGCGTTTGTAAAAATTGACCTTCGTTGGGTTGTAACACGGAGCCGCGTGTTACAAGTTAACTAATATATCATCCAAATATCGTACATACAATTTAGGATTTAGGGGCGTTATATCTAAGAGAGTCTTCTCCATGTAATGCATGAAGATATTAGCTATTGGAACCGATAGTGGTTGCCCCATTGAAGACACACACTTTCTAATCTGCTTATAAAATGCATTCCTAAATTTAAAATAAGTGGAGGACATACATACGTACATCATCTCCATGACGTGTCTTATCGTCATTTTGCTTCCTTCCAATATTACTGGATGATCAACAAGGAAACGCTGAAAATAGTCTAGTGCTTTAGGTACTGGTATATTGGTGTACATTGACACCACATCTAAACTCGCCAATCTATCGTTTTCATTAAGCTCACATTTATCTACAATCTCAACCAAATGGTATGAATTCATCAAAGTATTGTCTAAGAAGTACGAATATTTCTTTATTCTATTACATAGAAACTTAGACATTTTATATGTTGGAGAGTGTTGGACATTAACAATAATTCTCAAAGGGTTGTCTGGTTTATGTATCTTTACTAAACCGTACACTCTAGGAGCGACTGTATCTCTTTGTATGAGAGCGTTACCATGCGCTTGATCTAATTCTCCTTCAGCAATCATATTATTGACCAATAATTTAACTTCTCCTTGTAGCTTATCCGTAGGATCTTTATTAATTTTAGTGTATAACTCTATATTGTGTAGTTGTTCATACATTTTATCATTATAGTCAGATTGACTCATCAGAACCGTCGCTCCTCCTTTGTCTGCTTTCAAACATATCACACTGTTTGCTATTAACTCTTTCCTGAGTCAAAAGATGACCGGAGTAATGGCTATACTTGTTCTAATCAAACTGGTAGCATCAAAATACAATATACTTACTCTTTTAAAACTGACTCTTATCCTAGGCTAGTAAATTCCCACGTAAGGTGACAAATAGAACCGTTAGACACATCAGGAGTATTTGAAATTCCATGTAACGACTGTAACCTGATGTATTTGGGTAAACCATGCGCCCAATTTAGTTAGAAGAGGGGAACATACAACCGCATGCAGAGATATTCCACATGCTATAATAGATACCAGATCTCATAGTCTACGAATCCATACATTAAGTAGAGAAGCAGGAAACGATCAATTAATTAGGAGATGGGTGCTAAACGATCAAGTATTAATGTTCATATTCATGTATGCACCATCAAAGACAGGATAACATGAACTAGACTGATTCAGATAATCAATCTGTAAAGTTAGAGATCGAGAACATGACATAAGTGAAATAAGATAAAGACAGCCTGAATAATAGATAACAAATCACTAGGTCCTATTTGGAATACAGCACTAAATAATGGTAGAAAACGAAGATTGCACGAATCAGAATCAGAAACTCGCTCAAGTAAAAGAATAAGAACACTGGACTGATATTAACTTACAGAGGTGGAGAGTGAGTAATTCAATATCGCCTAATTTAATTTTGATTATCTTATTATTTCATCCTTGATTACTTGTTATCTTATTTTATCTGTTATCTTATGTTCTGTTGTTAGTGTAGCGCCTTTAACATACATTTATCTATACATGATGGCATGGTTTATTTATTTTTTTATTTTCTTTGCACTATTACTAGTATCTTCTTTATCAGGCAATTTTAATTTCTTTTACGGACCGTTTAATTTAACTTTCTACCCTATTGAAACACTTTATCCGTTTCTAATTTAATTTTGCTACCTATTAATTATTTACTCTATTCATAGTATCTTGCCCCCTCCTCACCGAAATGCCACTCGTAATTACTTCATTTAGAAAAGTAAGTGTAAAATAGGTCTGACGTGTGCAGTTAGGAAATGACAGTTATCATTTTAGTTTTACTTGTATGACCGTTACACGTGCCTGTAATTACATGTAACAGATTAGCTCTCAGTTTTAAGTAAACGCTCACGCACATACACACAAACACGCTTATCCAGTGAATAGTCAGATGTTGCCAAATCGCTGTAATTTCACTGGGATGAGTGTACACGTGCATTAACTGATTACTCCTCAATTCAAAACAAACGAGAACACATACACACAGGCATGACGTACGCTTATCTAGTGAGTTGTCAGTAATTGTCATTAAATCACTGTAATCTCATTGCGAAGAGTGTATACATGTAGACATATACACAAACCAATTTAACATACACTTTCCTAGCATTTTTTAAATAAACGTTATGTTTAAGATATCTAACAACAAGTATAAATGAGGCAGTTTAAACTAATATTTCCACTTGACATACTGATTGTCAACTTAGTGGGTGATGTGTTTGGCATTGAAAAAGATTTCCGTACCTGGAAATCGAAATATTTGCAAAAATCATCATGATGACAGTGGATTCAAATATTTCGGTACGCAATCCGAAAATCAGGTCTTGTTTCACTGTCGCGCAACATGTTTCTTTTAAATCTTATGTAGAACAATATTTTATTTTAACAATAATTGTTTGCGCGGATGGTGGTAACAATTCTTTAAATCAAGTTTGCGAGCTTGAAGTAAACACCAATCCCATTGTATTTAACCAGTCGTCGAACAACATAACAAAACTACCGCCAGCCGCAACGCACTGACGCGTTTCGACCTTCCTTGATCATCATCAGAGTACGACGGCAAACTGACTATCGAGGATCAAACCGCATTGAATATATATGGAAATCAAATTTAGATATGCGGCTCTCACCTCTAGCAGTCTTGCATACATTGAACTTGACCGGAAATGTCGGCTGCACAATTTCTATGCAGTCACGAACATTAACTGTTTGCAGCTTTCGCCACATATACATATATAGGCAAAACAATTTAAACAATAATTGATTGCGCGGGTGGTGGTAACAATTCTTTAAATCAAGTTTGCGAGCTTGAAGTAAACACCAATCCCATTGTATTTAACCAGTCGTCGAACAACATAACAAAACTACCGCCAGCCGCAACGCACTGACGCGTTTCGACCTTCCTTGATCATCATCAGAGTACGACGGCAAACTGACTATCGAGGATCAAACCGCATTGAATATATATGGAAATCAAATTTAGATATGCGGCTCTCACCTCTAGCAGTCTTGCATACATTGAACTTGACTGGAAATGTCGGCTGCACAATTTCTATGCAGTCACGAACATTAACTGTTTGTAGCTTTCGCCACATATACATATATAGGCAATACAATTTAACAATAATTGTTTGCGCGGGTGGTGGTAACAATTCTTTAAATCAAGTTTGCGAGCTTGAAGTAAACACCAATCCCATTGTATTTAACCAGTCGTCGAACAACATAACAAAACTACCGCCAGCCGCAACGCACTGACGCGTTTCGACCTTCCTTGATCATCATCAGAGTACGACGGCAAACTGACTATCGAGGATCAAACCGCATTGAATATATATGGAAATCAAATTTAGATATGCGGCTCTCACCTCTAGCAGTCTCGCATACATTGAACTTGACTGGAAATGTCGGCTGCACAATTTCTATGCAGTCACGAACATTAACTGTTTGTAGCTTTCGCCACATATACATATATAGGCAATACAATTTAACAATAATTGTTTGCGCGGGTGGTGGTAACAATTCTTTAAATCAAGTTTGCGAGCTTGAAGTAAACACCAATCCCATTGTATTTAACCAGTCGTCGAACAACATAACAAAACTACCGCCAGCCGCAACGCACTGACGCGTTTCGACCTTCCATGATCATCATCAGAGTACGACGGCAAACTGACTATCGAGGATCAAACCGCATTGAATATATATGGAAATCAAATTTAGATATGCGGCTCTCACCTCTAGCAGTCTTGCATACATTGAACTTGACTGGAAATGTCGGCTGCACAATTTCTATGCAGTCACGAACATTAACTGTTTGCAGCTTTCGCCACATATACATATATATAAATATATAATTTGGCAAACAATTTAACAATAATTGTTTGCGCGGGTGCTGGTAACAATTCTATAAATCAAGTTTGCGAGCTTGAAGTAAACACCAATCCCATTGTATTTAACCAGTCGTCGAACAACATAACAAAACTACCGCCAGCCGCAACGCACTGACGCGTTTCGACCTTCCTTGATCATCATCAGAGTACGACGGCAAACTGACTATCGAGGATCAAACCGCATTGAATATATATGGAAATCAAATTTAGATATGCGGCTCTCACCTCTAGCAGTCTTGCATACATTGAACTTGACTGGAAATGTCGGCTGCACAATTTCTATGCAGTCACGAACATTAACTGTTTGTAGCTTTCGCCACATATACATATATAGGCAATACAATTTAACAATAATTGTTTGCGCGGGTGGTGGTAACAATTCTTTAAATCAAGTTTGCGAGCTTGAAGTAAACACCAATCCCATTGTATTTAACCAGTCGTCGAACAACATAACAAAACTACCGCCAGCCGCAACGCACTGACGCGTTTCGACATTCCTTGATCATCATCAGAGTACGACGGCAAACTGACTATCGAGGATCAAACCGCATTGAATATATATGGAAATCAAATTTAGATATGCGGCTCTCACCTCTAGCAGTCTCGCATACATTGAACTTGACTGGAAATGTCGGCTGCACAATTTCTATGCAGTCACGAACATTAACTGTTTGCAGCTTTCGCCACATATACATATATAGGCAATACAATTTAAACAATAATTGATTGCGCGGGTGGTGGTAACAATTCTTTAAATCAAGTTTGCGTGCTTGAAGTAAACACCAATCCCATTGTATTTAACCAGTCATCGAACAACATAACAAAACTACCGCCAGCTGCAACGCACTGACGCGTTTCGACCTTCCATGATCATCATCAGAGTACGACGGCAAACTGACTATCGAGGATCAAACCGCATTGAATATATATGGAAATCAAATTTAGATATGCGGCTCTCACCTCTAGCAGTCTCGCATACATTGAACTTGACTGGAAATGTCGGCTGCACAATTTCTATGCAGTCACGAACATTAACTGTTTGCAGCTTTCGCCACATATACATATATAGGCAATACAATTTAAACAATAATTGATTGCGCGGGTGGTGGTAACAATTCTTGAAATCAAGTTTGCGAGCTTGAAGTAAACACCAATCCCATTGTATTTAACCAGTCGTCGAACAACATAACAAAAGTACCGCCAGCCGCAACGCACTGACGCGTTTCGACCTTCCATGATCATCATCAGAGTACGACGGCAAACTGACTATCGAGGATCAAACCGCATTGAATATATATGGAAATCAAATTTAGATATGCGGCTCTTACCTCTAGCAGTCTCGCATACATTGAACTTGACTGGAAATGTCGGCTGCACAATTTCTATGCAGTCACGAACATTAACTGTTTGTAGCTTTCGCCACATATACATATATAGGCAATACAATTTAACAATAATTGTTTGCGCGGGTGTTGGTAACAATTCTTTAAATCAAGTTTGCGAGCTTGAAGTAAACACCAATCCCATTGTATTTAACCAGTCGTCGAACAACATAACAAAACTACAGCCAGCCGCAACGCACTGACGCGTTTCGACCTTCCTTGATCATCATCAGAGTACGACGGCAAACTGAATATCGAGGGTCAAACCGCATTGAATATATATGCAAATCAAATTTAGATATGCGGCTCTCACCTCTACCAGTCTCGCATACATTGAACTTGACTGGAAATGTCGGCTGCACAATTTCTATGCAGTCACGAACATTAACTGTTTGCAGCTTTCGCTACATATACATATATAGGCAATACAATTTAAACAATAATTGATTGCGCGGGTGGTGGTAACAATAATTTAAATCAAGTTTGCGTGCTTGAGGTAAACACCAATCCCATTGTATTTAACCAGTCATCGAACAACATAACAAAACTACCGCCAGCTGCAACGCAATTATTGTTTAAATTGTATTGCCTATATATGTATATGTGGCGAAAGCTGCAAACAGTTAATGTTCGTGACTGCATAGAAATTGTGCAGCCGACATTTTCAGTCAAGTTCAATGTATGCAAGACTGCTAGAGGTGAGAGCCGCATATCTAAATTTGATTTCCATATATATCCAATGCGGTTTGATCCTCGATAGTCAGTTTGCCGTCGTACTCTGATGATGATCATGGAAGGTCGAAACGCGTCAGTGCGTTACGGCTGGCGGTAGTTTTGTTATGTTGTTCGACGACTGGTTAAATACAATGGGATTGGTGTTTACTTCAAGCTCGCAAACTTGATTTAAAGAATTGTTACCACCACCCGCGCAAACATTTATTGTTAAATTGTATTGCCTATATATGTATATGTGGCGAAAGCTACAAACAGTTAATGTTCGTGACTGCTTAGAAATTGTGCAGCCGACATTTCCAGTCAAGTTCAATGTATGCGAGACTGCTAGAGGTGAGAGCCGCATATCTAAATTTGATTTCCATATATATTCAATGCGGTTTGATCCTCCATAGTCAGTTTGCCGTCGTACTCTGATGATGATCATGGAAGGTCGAAACGCGTCAGTGCGTTGCAGCTGGCGGTAGTTTTGTTATGTTGTTCGACAACTGGTTAAATATAATGGGATTGGTGTTTACTTCAAGCTCGCAAACTTGATTTCAAAAATATTTTATTTTGGCATTAAAATTTATTCTGGGTCATTTTCTTATGTTAGGAACAGTGTGTATTTGAGTTAATCAATTATTTCATCTAGAAAATTGCTCTCTGTTGAAATGTTTGGTTACAACTCAGTGCTATTCTTTGTCTTGCCAGTTTTTTTAATGGCATTAGCCATTTATAACTGCACACAATTGATGACTTTTAAGCAGTGTGCTGACAGGACAATTACCTGCTACGGGAAAAATACAAATAAGCATTTAGATGGGCATTTTTAGAGTGGGTTTTATCAAGCGCAAAATTTAACTCTACATACAGTATTTAACAAATTACAGACGGTCTATTTCGCACGATTTTCTGTCTCATATATTAAATACATATTTTCTTTGTCATTATCATTGATGATATTTGGTTCATAGGTTTCATTTTGTCAGGCTACTAATAGGAACATTTAATTAATAATGCAATTTTAACATGGTGAACATACGTATGCGTATCAAAATTTTTGTTCTCATTTCTCGTTTTATCTAGACAACTTGGTGATGGAGTCTAAAGTAACAATGACAAGTAGCCTTCAGACTAGACAAAGCTTTTTAGAATTTCTGACAAACTTCCAGTTAGAGAAAATCTGTTAAAGTGGCGACTGCGCCCGGAACCTATTGTTTTGTTATATATATATATATATATATATATATATATATATATATATAAGCTTTATTTAATTTAATAATTTATATTCTGGTCAGTTTGAGGTATACTTTGAATTTTCTTTTGGATTTATGACCATGAAACTTTAAATTTATTCGTCGCATTGTATTGGTGAATGTCTAATTACTAATGCCTATATATACTTCTTGTTTGTACACTTTTAAATAACTTTAATATTTGTACTTTGTTTTATTGTATGTATCTGTCTGAGTCAAATGTCTTTCACAATTGTAAAAATGTACTTACTTCACAATAGTTTATATATCATGTTTGGATTCAGTCATAAATATAATTCTGTTCATAAATCTGCTACATACTTGTAGTGCTAACGCACTTAATGTTTTTCATCCATAAAAATTGAAATTTTGATCTCAATGGCGGCTTTTAGACCACCTATGCAGGTTTAATACTTTTGAAGAGGTTTGGATGGTCATGGATATAATTTTGTTGCAGGATTTTCTAACAAACTTCGTTACTGTGAAATAAAAATACTATTTTCTAAACCTGACCTAATGCAATTGATAAATAAACCAAATAGAGGCTTAAATTGATTAGATAATTTGTATGTGTATCTGAACTAGTTAACTGGTACGGTTACGGATTTTTTAAATACTTTAAGGTAAACTCATTGCACCAAGGATCAGATTATCAATGATATAAACTCAAATGGTAAGTTTTACATAATTAACTGAGAGCTTTTCGGAATGTTAAGTGATGCGTTTGATTAGGATGAATTTTACGATATGCACTCTGATGATTTTTTCTACTCTGTCTACATTGCTAAACAATAACTTTAGTATCTGTGATTTTACCGGTATTATACCAAAGAGAGGGATTGAATGACATGCACATTAATAATTCACCGGGATAATTTTGTGATATGTAGTTCAGTAAACTGTATCATAAATCAGTTTAGAGTTGATTGTTATTGAAATTAAATAATTTCTGCTGGATATTCGTAAATATGCAGAAAAGGTTATATTGGCTAAGTTTAAGTGCATACTTAGGTTGGAATAGAAACGCTTGAAAAAATAGAGAAAATATATTGAAAATGTAAGATTGATATTTCCACCAGATAAAACGGATAGTCAATTTATTTTTGAATTAGAGGATTTGTTTTTAAATTTAATTTGTAACACACTGAATGATAGCCATATTATTGAGCTTTCTGACATTTCGTATAACGAGAAATTACATATTTTATTGATTGTGCCAATTTAATAGGATGGTGTTTTCGTAATAGAAAGTTTTTGAACTGCATTCAAACACGCTAGATGCTTTACATGATGATTCAAATATAAAGAAAAAGGGTTTTAACAGTGTAAATTAGCCTGAATATATTCTTTAATAGGGCACCAAATTAATAAAACTTAAGTTGTGTAACAAGGTACTAGTTAGCTCATCAATGAGTACAATACAAAACGAGACATTATATGCATCTTAACTCCTTAATAGATTTATCTGTGCTTGCAAATGGATTGTGTGTATTTTTTGTGTGCTAAATTCTACTTTTGCAATTTGGATTGTATGAATTGTGAACGTGCTAAACCTGTGGAGGAAGATATTTCCTCGGCGAGCTGCATTTACTTCATTTCCTCCATTTTACGTTGATTCGATTTCCACAAAATAAATTCCTGCTAACACTTAGTTTTTTTTAATTGTACATATTGGGGAAGTTCTGGAACAGGTTATTTAATAATTCTGTTTTCACGTCTTATTTCTTTCCAGGTTATTTGTTTGGGTGTTTTGCTACGTAAGAGGTTTCACATTCTGATTGCCTAACATTAAGTATCAAAGTAATAATTAAGTACGATCAACATGGAAGCTAATCTTAAGTTTGAGGGCACTAGCAAATTAGCTCAAGATATGGCAGGAATGAATTTAATAGATGGGAATGAGAGTACAAGCTTGTCAGATTCAATTATACAATTAAAGACTGATCACGACCTGGCATCTATGGGGTTCTCAGACAACAATAGGTTAGGAGCCTCTACAAAACCTTTGATGAAACTCTCGCAACATGAACGAGATCAACGGTTACATTGTTTCTGACACTGTAAAAATAGGAGCTGAAATATCCCACAGTCAGTTATAAAAGTTAACAAAACAGCTGAAGGCTCATCAACTGGGTACAATAATGATCCATGAATGAACATTTTATCAGAATATAAAACTTGTCTTGACCACCCGCATCCCATGAGATTACGGCAGTTTTAAGAACTATCCACCAGCTAAAACCCGTCAGTTTGTATTCTTACGATTTAGCAGTTTTGCTTTGTGCAATATATTTTGAACGAGTCAACCTATTTATTGTTGACCTAAGTTGCATAAAAAATTGAGACTTAATTCCAAGACTAAGTTACTGACTGGCGTAATGGAAAGCCGCCTCATGACAGTTGATAGCCATTCGTCGGTGAAGCTAGAGCACCAGCATTGAAGACCCTATTCGACAATTATATCCGGATTTTTCAATTGATATCATGCGTCAGAGACTATAACTATATTACTTTCAGGCTGCATCGTATATTGTCCTTTCCACACGACATAATTCAACAATTTCATGCTCAGAAGGAAAAAATGATTATTGACGATTTGGCAGATCTTAATAAGTAATGTTGGGACAAGTACAGTTCAGATAACGACAAATCGTAAGAATTATTGGTAAATGCAATAGTTCGACATGGCACAATTGCTGCAGAGTTTATAACTTTGCAAGTAAAGACGTCTTGTGAGATATCTCGACTGGTGAACCCTATTCACACCCTCCGTGCTGTTGAACACTGTGGTCTTCAAACAGTCCTTGCATAACATTAACAAATTAGGACCCAGAATATTTGTCACTATTTCCCCGTCACTGCAGCCTATTCCATTGTCTTTTCCTGACACTTGGCGTCGAAATCACTGCATATAGGGTATCACCGTAAGAATATTTATGCTAAGTTAGCGAAGCGATATCGATTGAGAATTTACATATTAGCCTATTGTAGTTTAATGCCCAATGACAGAAACAGGCCGAAAACCTTACAGCGGATAAAACTACGGCGCATATATTTTCTGTGTGTGGAGGTCAATTAGCTTGTTGGAGATATATTAACTCCTCATATAAAATAAATATTGTAATTTAAAAAAATTCTTTGTGTATATTGTTGAAGATTTTTACTTATCTTTGATGATTTTATAATTCTGTCTTCATGAGATTTTGAGTTGTGTGGTACGCTTTACTGCGTGGATCTAGATTGAGATTAATAGTATTTTAAAACACATTTGGCGAAGCGATAGTTCGCTAATAAACTATTTAAGTTCACAACTAATTATTATTTTTATTGACATTACGGATAGGATCTCAAATTCGCTTCTGGTAATTAGCGCGGATATTTGGTTTCAAGATTTTCGATTCTATTCTGTTCTCTGTGAAACGGTGAGCACACATACATTGTTATAATAACTATATTGTACTAAATTTTATTGTAAAATTATGGCTCACAGCATTAAATGAGAGGATACAGAGCAATTAACTGAAGATTTTAAGAAATGTAGTTTAATGGAAAGTTCTGAGGAATTTAGTTTTTCTAAATTAGATGTTCATTCCACATATAGAGCCTCTATATGTGATTCAAGAAGCCGTACCAGTTAAGTATTTTACTGATCGACAATCACGTGTTGCATTATGGTTGATACTGGTGCAATATTTTCGATGCCAATTTCAAACTTTACGATTTTATGTGGCACAGATTTGAAATTTAATTATTTCAGTGGCCAGTCAGCTAGAACACTGTGTAGCAATTATTCGAATTTCCTTGGAATTCTGACGTGTTTTACAATGAACTATTGTTGACTTTGATGTTCAGTATTGCATATTATGACTGTAATTTCTTTCAAAATATGGACTCCTTACAGACAACAGTGCAGTTGTCGATCCTATTATGATATTATCTCTGCACACCTTCATAGTGATTGATAAACGCTATATGATTACAGCGATCGTTTAGAATCTGTGTATATAAATATACGTGCAATTTCCCGAAGTTTTCTCTATCTAATGAAAGTCAATATATATGACCCTATTCAATCTGCCCATTTGAAAAATCATCACCATCTTACAAAAATGTCCATCAGTATTCGCAAAATCAAGATATTTAGAAAAGAATAAGCTACACATATCCAAAGCTACATTTGATCAGATTATTGAAGACGGCATTATTTGTTTAAGTTTGAGTCTGTTTGCATCGCTTATCCAAAATGAAATCTAAACTACATGTTTTTAACTTGCTTAACATATCCTGCAATGTACGAATTAAATAATGTGAAGTATATATTATACGACGCTACTTAGCGAAAATAGTTTACAATATTGAACCTCAAATCGCCTTATCATTATATTGCATAATTAAATTAACACAACTGTTCATCATAATTCAAATTAGTAATTACGTAAAATTATTAAGACATTACGGGCATCTGAAAAATAACTTATTTGATAGGGACGTATATTCCAAGATTGATTCATCATCGCGAAAAATATTTATAAGGACTCATCTAGTAGGAGTGGACTCAAATGTGACTGTACTCGTTCTGGTTTTTGAAATTATTTCCTCATGAGTCTTCGTGTTGAAGAAGGTACCAGAATCACATATAAAGAACTTTTATATTAGCCCACTGTTAGAGTAATATTAATGATTTAGTGAAATAAAGTCGTCCGTGACAAATTTTGAATATCCACCGCCATGCGCATTCCGAATTTGGACGATTAAAGTCACCTAACGGCCGTTCCAAGATAATTCGTGTTGAGTTAATCGCTCCACCTGAAGTTCGTGATTTCTGCTACAGTTTGATAATTACTGAATTTCACATTAGATGTCTAGAAATGATTCCTTTAACCAGCAAGTATATAGAAACGATGACGTATGCACTCTGGCTCAACTGGGTGGAAAGTCTTGAAATTCCAAACATGAAGATAACTGATGAAATTGTCAACTGCATGACACGTAAGTTCCAAGTGAGTTTACGATACTTACGGTTAGATATAAGATGAACAAAAGCGTAATTCCAAAATGCAACAGTCCAGTCAAACGCACAATCCTCGAGTTAAATGTTGCGTTACGTGATTCTCGTAAAAATTCGACAGGCTTACTGCACTTCATTTATTGTACAATGTATGCATTTTCGATATTGCGGCAGCATCAAAGCATCAGATGCCAAATTACTTTTGACAATAATCAACATCTCACTACAGGTATGATGAGCGGCTTTGCGGTGAGTGGCTACCAAACTGCACCGGTGATCACTTAACAACTTCAAAGTGTTCTAAACAGTCCACATTTAAGACAAAGTACATTGTAATATTCCCGGTTATCAAGCAATGTCGATATTCTCTAGCATGGACTACAACGGAAATCCTAAAACTGCGTCTATCCGTCGTTTGGAACCTGCATTTCAGTTAGGAATTCGGATCTCCGACACGATTGGAATTAATAACAGAGATGTGCCCATTTCCATCCCTTGAACACCTTTAACGAACAAACTAAAACAACTCGAACGAGAGAATATGAAGGAAATTAGTAGCGAGATCATTCAAAAAGTGAAAATTAGATCATATCGTTAATTCTGTATCAAAATGAAACCAGATTACCTCTAGTTTTTCTGCGGATGATTTGGCATTGTCTCGTTCGTTAGCAATTTCACTGTAACAGTTATAAGAAAAAAGGAAGTCTATTTTTAGTTCCGTTTTAAGTACATAATTTATGCATGCATAGTTAAACAAGATTCATTTGCACTTTATGTTCATGTTATTGTTTATGAATGTATCAAAATGTCCGTCGAGAATTTTGGATGTACCAATTTTTGTGTGTGAGAAATCTGCAAACTTCAATCAAGCACGTTTTTGCTTTTTCCATCCATTCAAATGCAAATCAGTATGTTTTCGAACAATGAATATTTACTTACACAAATTGTATAACTGTGCATCTTATAAGATTCATCACTTCTGGATTTTAATATCAATATGTGCATTCAAAGCCGTGATGATCTCAACATTGACACTCTGATTAATTTAATTATGGTCAATTTCCTTAAAGTAATACAAAATCTCTTAACTGTACCAACAACAAATTTTGTCTCTAATTTAGTATTTTCTAAACATTCCAAACATTTAGTTAGTTCCTTTATTTTTACTGACACAAAATCCATAAATGTTTTATATTTAATATTATGCATTAGTTTGGTATGAAGCACATATATAAAAGAAATTATGACACCTTCACCACACTTTTGCGACGATATGTCCTTATGAAAACGTGAGTTGCCTGACATTTAAGATTTGTGATTTTCAATGTCCGCTTCTATTGAAAACGTCGCCCTGTCTTGCTATCCTTCACCAGAATGCTTCTATTTTTCCTATCATTATTTATCCTGTTTTATTTTAATGTGGCTAGTTTATTTTAAAGTATAGTTATATTACTTCTGCCAAGCACAATTTAAACCAATTTTGTTGATTTTCCTTTGTGCAATTATCCTAGATGTGATTTTTTAAATTTCGTCTGGCAAGAAGCAGCCAGCTTTGTGTGCTTTTACTTCTTACTGATTCGTTAGCATTTTATTAACTCAGCTTCCGCAACATCTTTCATGAATGCATTTAAATTACATGCACAGAATTGATCAACATCCTCTTTTAAACTTAACAGTACACATTGGTCCTGTTTGGTGGACCTGGCTGCCGCCTCACTAGCCAGGACAAACATTAATTCTTCATTCAAATTGGTTGCTGAATTAAATTTATTTTTGTTTGCAATTAACCATATATATATAATAGACCAACGATTGCATATCCATTCGTATTTTAAACATCTCGACATTAAGTGCGCACCCACATTCGCTAATAGCTTTTCAGTCTCGGCCAAATTCACCCCACATAGACTCAAGTCCTAATTAATTTTCGGCCACCATTTTCATCAAATCAATTCCCTTCCGTAACATTTTCTAACACATTTCTGAGCTCATTAATCGTTTTCTCAATAATCAAACATAAATTTACATTAAATGCGATTGAAGTTGTTAGGTCTCACTCGGTCATCTGCGATATCCTAAAGCCGCACACTGAGAAATACCGACGACAAACAGACGCAGAATTGATGTGGCTTTGCCTAGTGTAGTGAGCCTGTCTGCTCAGTGCAGTTGCTTGCTCCTGTTTGCTGCATGTATTGACTACAAATCACCAAACTGTAATTGACGAAGGTTAGTGAATTAATTACAAAATACTATACGTTTATAAAGCATTAGCGGCGCAAAGCTAGCCAATCGACTAAATAAGATGACAATTTCAATTTAATAAAATTACGTTTTCTTCACAGTAAGGAATTTAGATCAGTTTCTTCTTTTTTAAAGTTGAATAAGGAAGATAAATTTCAAAATCCGGTATATGTATGACTAGGTTTGGGCAGAATTTGAACCCTGTTACGCGAATGGTCTACGATCTTGCCATAAAAGATAGTCAAATATAAAATATGGAAGTTGCATATGCCAGACAAATATGTATATCCCTGCAAGGTCTTGTGCAAACGCGGTTTATATAATAACTTATTTCGCATCTAAAGTTAATATTGAGAAATTTATTACTGAGCTTAAATCATAATAAAAGATGTTCTAAATGAAAATTCAGATTGAATGCGATTAAAAGAAGGCAATATAAAACATTATGAGGAATATATAACAGCTATATACTCTTTGTGGCAGAGTGCTAATATATATGCAATTCTGTATCAGATGTTGCGGACCTAGTAACAAATTCGTTCAAATATGACCAGAACCAGAAGTATAATCCCGTGCACATTTGGAGCCGGTACTACGCCCTATACCCACCATATATTTGGTCCAAATGTGGGAAAATAGGGCAGTAAAACCTCCTGTACGAATATGAAAACATACAGTAGTGAATCTAACTTCATATAAAGTATTCGACATTGCGACTTCAAAGCTAACTCACTATAAATAATTTATATACCTAGTCTGTAAAGGGTACCGACACTATGGCTATTGTGTCCGTACCTGATGCCAACATTATGGAGCGAAAAGTTACGTGGTACTAAAACTATGGGTGTCGAGTCGGTAAATGGTACCAGCACGATTGATTTCAATGTATGCTAAAGTTCATCAAGATTAAGAATTTCAAATATTTATGAACACCTGTTACTCCAGCAAATCCGTACACTCTGGACTTAATCGATATCATGAGAGTAGTATGAGCTGTAGTGGGATGCATTTTAACGACTAATGACACAACATTTTTTTTTAAATTGTTGATACATTGCTCAATAGGAAGTCTGAACAAGTAAATTTTGATATTAGACCACGACTTGATATGGCAATATTTATTACTAATAAATTAATTTGAGCAAAAAAGCACAAACTGTTGAAGAGCAACTAAATATTCTAATCAGCAAAGTTACAGATAGGGTACCAAAACTATATTAAATATTCTCATACAATTAAAATTAGGAGGTGTATCATGAGGATTAAAATAAGTTAAATATAATTAATAATTAATTTTCAGAAACTTATTTAGTTGAACGATTTCGAATTTAAAGTAAATCAGAATGTCTTAATCCAAAGATTATTAAATTATCTATAAAATTTAAAAATCGAGAAAGATGTTATAACACTTTAAATAGCGAAAATAGGTATAAAACACAATTTTATGTTGATAATATTTGAAATTATAAGTATAAATGCTCAAAATAAAATTATGCTAAATAATGATAAAGCATGGATTGAAAATGGGAAAATTGTGCTGGTAAATAATTTGACACTAGATTCACGCACGAATCAATAGACATTAATTGTGGCAAGCAGTTCAACTATGGGGAGACTGTAACAAACTTATTATTGAACGTGGTCAGCAATTCTGGAACAAACTCTACACGTAACTAAACGAACATTGGTTGCGCGTGTGGTGATAACAATTATTATAATCAAGGTTGCGGTCTTGATATAAGCCCCTGACCCATTAATTAATTACATATATCAGTATAAACTAAGAATTGTATAGTGTAGAAAAGGCAATTTATCGAGTAGACCGGTTTCGTTATTATTGGGAATTCAGCATGTACTGGAAAGAAATTGCCGCGGACAGGCCAGTAAATGATGAATTCCTAATAAGGACGAAATCGGTCTACTCGATGAATTGCATTTTACACACTATACAATTCTTAGTTTATACTGACATATGTAAGTAATTAATAGGTCAGGTGCTTATATCAAGACCGCAACCTTGATTATAATAATACTTTACACGTGTCAAAGCAAACGATTACAAAAACCGAATCAGCTAAATTGATATAGAAAGGTGCTTACGCAGAAAAATCGTGACTTAAATACTCTTTATTTTAGGTAAACTTATATGTATAAGAAACTACAGATTTAATTTAACTAGCATTTATTTGAACATTAAGCTTGGTTTTACCGATTTGACGACCACATGTCTCAACGACGATAAAGAACTCCACGAATCCAGAATACCTTAAGGTTATCATTTTAGTAAGACGTGATTTTCAAATAATTGTGGTGGTAATGACAGAATTTAATGGATATCCGAGGATAATGCTGAACACTTATTAATCTTTTACTATTCCAATTGATATATTGAATATAATTGAAGTTTATTGGCCATTAAGTTCTGTATGGATTGATGATACATGATTCTTTTATTCTATTTATTGTAATTTTCTTTACAGTCTCCATGATTCGGCTTGAATGCATATTCTTATAGGAGATCTCACAGTCCAGTTGTCCCATATTTCTTGACCGAATATATTGTGCGTGTTGGGTATTGTAACGGCTCATACTAACGATTTTCCAATAAAACCAAAATGCATGTGTATGTGGGGTTAAACCTTTGGCTCATGGCCATTTTGGTTTATCCTTCTTTTCCTATTTGAACTAACCTGATATACATTTGAAAATGTATTAGAATTCTGCAACAAAGTGTATAACTATTTGCATATTTTATTGAGTAATGTTACGATTACCGTGAAATTTGATAACTATTATCGTTAAAGGACAGATTGTGTTGATTTTCTGGAGTAACAGGTGTTCAGAAGTAGGTGTAATTATGAATTGTGGTGAAACTCCGCATACCTTGAAATCCATTCTGTTGGAAGCATGTACTGACTCGGCAACCGTACTGATGGCACCATGTACAGACTCGGAAACCATAGTGTTGTCATCAGGTACATACTCGGCATCCATAGTGTTCGTATCAAGTAAAAACTCGGACACCATAGTGCTGGTATCAGGTACAGACTTGACATCCATAGTGTTGGAATGAGGTACAGACTCGGCATCCATAGTGTTGGTATCAGGTACAGACTCGGCATCCATAGAGTTGGTAACAGGTACAGGCACAGAAACCATAGTGTTGGCACCATGTACAGACACGGCATCCATAGTGTTGATATCAGGTACAGACTCGACATCCATAGTGTTGGTATCATTTAGAGGCTCGGCAGATATTATATATAGTGAGTTTGATTTGAAGTCGCATAATCGAAGACTATATATGAATGTATCCACATTACTGCTTGAATATGTATTCGTATAGTAGATTGTAATGTCAAATTGTTCCACATTTCTTGATCATATATTTAGTGGGTATAGGATATATTACCGTCTTCTACTGATTAGTCACCAGTAAGTTCGAATGGCATGTATCGACTCGGAACCTATAGTTGTGTTATCCTATACAGACTCGGTATATATTATATATAGTGTGTTGGCTTTGAAGTCACATTTTTAATATATTTATATGAAGTTAAGCTTATTAATGCTTGAATGAACATTCGTATAGGGGCTTGTACTGTCCAATTGTCTCACATACTTTGGCCAAATATTTAGTGGGTTTATGGCGTAGTGCGGAATCCTAATGATAAGTTTCCAATAAGCACGAAACGAATTTGCATATGAGATTATACCTCCAGTTAATGCTGTTTTGTTTATCCTTATTGTCGTATTTGAACTAATTTGTTACTAGGCGCGCAACACCTAATACACAATTACATATATATTAGTTCTCCTAAACACACAGCAACTGAGTGTGCAAGTGTGTATTAGTCGTTGCGCACATGGTAACACTTTAGTTCAAATATGACCAGAATGATAAATCAATAAAAACATGAACGGAACGTATAATCTCGTGTGCACATTCGTTTCGTGCTTACTGGTGACTCATCAGTCATGCATACATGCATACATACATACATGTAAAAAGTATATAAAAATCGATCAATACATAAAGAAGACATATATACATATATAGAAACATAAACACAGACAACATATTGTTCATAAAAATCACACTCCAAACTAAGTGGAGTTAAAGTTAAAGATTAATAATCTTATCCAACATTATACTTTTATTCTAGTTGTTTAAATTTCATTTATTCGATATCATCTTTATACTATTAAATTGCAGATCTAATAAAATCTGCTGCAAACATTTTGGCAATGCCTCTGAAATGTTATCATTCACGTGCTGTGATATCAATCGCAAATGTGCCAGAAAGGGCATATGTTACGAAACAAGTGTACTTTAAGCAAAATTTGTATGAACGAAAAAGCTCTTTAATATCATGTTCGAACGGATCAGATAAAATCTTACCTCGCACGGCGTTCATATTTAACGCTTCTATTTATTACATAGGTTTATTTCAATCAAATCATTAAGTTTTTTCTTTAATATTTGTGCAAATGTTGCTTATGACAGTGAAAGGTTTACAACTAATTACATATGATTAAGGGAATCATACAGAATGCCATTAAATACCTTTGACCTTATAAATGTCAAGACTGGATTTACTTACAGTCCTCTAATCAGGTGAAATCTGAAATTTGATAGCATGTGGCTTTGCTATATACTGTAAGTACATTTTATTTATTACACGCGCATAATTCAAAAGTGTACGAATAGGAGAGTAAACATTAAAAGCGGCATTTGTTAAAACCTCTCTCATTAGGATAGTTTCGGTCTGAACAACCGAAAAATCAAATATTGTCATTAATTTTACTGGCAAACTTTGGAATATGTTAAAAACCTGTTAAAGCGTAAAAAATGAACAAAGAAGATAGTACTATGTAACTATTAAAATCAGTTTAATAATGGTATTAATTATATTATAATTTAATTTCCTGAACAAATATTTGTGGAATTTAAAGCGTATAAAGAAATATATTAAGATTATGTACATATTGCCAGTCTAAGCTATACATAGCAATTCATTTACTAGGCCGGTTTCGTATTTCTTTGTAATAATATATAATCAGATATAATGTATAGGTGCATGAATTCAAGAAACTTACACAGCTACGAACATAAACCATATCTACAAACAAAAATTTTAATTTCGAACTACATACAAAAATGTATGTTAATCCATAAGGTTTGCTTATAGTTATTCTAGAAATGAAACTTTAGTGGAGTACACATATGTGTATATAGGTTATTGTGTGCGGGGAAGGGTAACATGGATAAGTTTGCGTATACATTTGAGTATTAGAGAATAGGCATATTAGGGCAGACACTAAAAAATATACTTTAGGAATTATAATAAATATAATTAGATCTGTCAATAATGAGGATACCACAATTGCCACAAGTTGTTTTTCCCTGTGCGCATTGTCAACCCTGAAGACAAGAAATTAGGTCTCGAAATATTTGAACAAAAATAGAGGAAAATCTTGATCCAACATCATTTTCACACAATCAGCTGATGAAAGACTTAAAAAAGAATGGAAAAGTGAGAATCCATCAATCTAGGCCATTAATCAGAGCACCTGAAAATTTACAACATTCAAGATTTTACCGACCTACGAGTACTATCAATTGTCCCGCACAAGAAAAATGCGGTCAAATCCACAACAAGAAGGACAGCACTGTGCAAAAAGATTAACCTTTTATATACTAGAACATGTATCAAAACATAAAACTGATAAATCTAAAGTTAATAAATAAGTATACATACATACAAAAATATAGCAAACATATTTGCATACATACAAATTTTAAAAAAATGTACAGACATGCAGCATACATACCTAAATACAAGCAAACATACATCCATACATACATACATATAAATAAATTAATGAATACACAAATAAAAACATACATACAGACAAACATACATGCAAACATAACAACACACATACATACATAAACATACATACATACATATATACATACATGCATAATACAGTAATATATTCTTACATACACACAAACAACTTTGCATACGAAATACATACATACATAAATACTAGCATACGTATTTGCGTACATATACACATACATACATACATACATACATACAAGCACGCTTATTTACGTGCATACACAAATGCATCCAGATATACAGAAATTTATACATACATGTTTACACAAAATTCTTTAAAAAAAGTTTGCGAGCTTGAAGTAAACACCAATCACATTGCATTTAGCCAGTCCTCGAACAACATAACAAAACTAACGCCAGTCGCAACGCACTGACGCGTTTCGAAATTCCATGAGCATCAACAGAGTACGACGGCAAACTGACTAGCCCGGATCAACCCGCATTGCATATATATGGAAAGAAAAATTAGATATGCGGCTCTCACTTCTAGCAGTCTTGCATACATTGAACTTGACTGGAAATGTCGGCTGCACAATTTCTATGCAGTCACGAACATTAATTGTTTGCAGCTTTATCCACACACACATATATACAGAAAATACAATTAAATAATAATTGATTGCGTGAGTGGTGGTCACAAATCTTTAAATCAAGTTTGCTAACTTGAAGTAAACACCAATCCCATGTATATATGTGTGGCTAAAGCTACAAACAGCTAATGGTCGTTACTGCATAGAAATTTTGCAGCCGACATTTCCAGTCACGTACAATGTATGCAATACTACAAGAGGTGAGAGCCTCATATTTAATTTGCTTTCCATATATATGCAATGCGGTTTGATCCACGCTTGTCAGTTTTCCGTCGTACTCTGATGATGATCGTGGAAGGTCGAAACGCGCCAGTGCGTTGCGGCTGGCGGTAGTTTAATTATTTTGTTCGACGACCGGTTAAATACAATGGAATTGGTGTTTATTTCTAACTCGTAAACTTAATTTAAAGAATTGTTACCACCACCCGAGCAATCAATTATTGTTTAATTGTAATGTTTGCACACATACATACAAATAACTTTATTACACGCATTCATAAATACATATATAAGTAAATACATACACACGTACGTAAATACATACATGCATATATGCATACTTATCTACAGCCAAAAATCCGCATTGTTAGTAAAATTTGCGTTCGTATACTCATAACCGTACATTTGTAGACTACTGATGTTTTTTGAGGCAATATCCTGTGTCATCACCTTCCTATTTGATGTGTCCGCAATTACCGAGTTTGTTGTATTTTGGGACTCGTATGTTACTTTGAAATTTTATTGGTGTTCTTTCTATTACAATCCAGCTTAACTTATTTTTGAATTTTTTGAGTAAGAATCAAGCTAATTAATTGTGACACCTTTTATAAAAATGGTAAAATATTACTACTTACAACGTGATTTGTGAGTATTAAATGTTCATATATTGCTGAGTTTTATGCAGGAGGTGCACCCCCTTTTAATTATTTTTTTTGGAAAGTTTTTTGATGTGCTGATGTTCTGAATATTGCAGCTATGGATAATGGTTTGGACGTCACATAGATGCTGTCTGATTCATTAGTTTGCATTTTTGTTGCTGTATTGAATACACCTCACACGGAAACGGGGGCTTTAATTCTCGAATGATTTTTCTTTTGAAAATTTCAGCTGGAAGCTCAATTCCAAAGGGAACATTCAGCGTTATTTTGTGTTGTTTTTTACTTTCATCTTGATTAGTCTAAATTTTATTATTTTGCAACAATTTCTATTCGGTAAACCAGGCAGGATAGTTATAATATCTCAACGGTTCTCACGAAGCACGTTTAGTTTTAATTCAACTATCTTAGGCTAACAAATCCTGCGTATTCATGTGCCTAAACAGGTTATGAGGTACCTTTTGAAAGCTCCTGATACCCAAATGCTCTAAAGAATGTACCGCCCTGTCTAGATTTATTATTTTAACCAAACTTGAGATGGTACCATCTCTATTTCTTGTTATTCCTACATCTGGAAATGATAAATATTCATCTTTTTCTTATTCTAATGTAAACAGGATTGCCTGGTCAGCCTTGTTCATATGATGTAGCATTTTATTCGTTTCAACGACCATGATGGTGTCGTCAACGCAAAGTGTGAATTTATGAGCCCCAATGATAAATTGTTGTAATCCAATTCTTAATGTAATGCATATATACGTTTGTTGAAACTGATCGAAGAAGACTACCTATGCTTATTTTAAAAATTTGTCTGTAAAAGTCTACTTCGAATGGAAATATGATAGATGTGCACAAGTAAACAGTTTCACCTATGTCATCCACTTCTATAACTGTTTCGGCTACTGCTAAGTGCAGATATTACAGTTGCTGTTGGCGGAGAACTAATTTATATACAATCGTTAATAGGTGTTGCGCACCTAGTAAAAAATTCGTTCAAATATGACCGGAAGGATAAACCAAAGACTGCATGAATTGAACGTATAATCTCGTGCACATTCGTTTATTGCTGACTGGCGACTCATCAGGCGGAGCCGATATTACGCCCTTTAACCACAAGATATATTTTGGTGAGTAAAGTGGGAAAATTGGATGATCGAATCTCCTAAACGAATGTGTAAACCTACTGTAGTTAAGCGAACTTCATGTAAAACTTTCGACAGTGCGACTTCAAAGCCATCTCACTATATATAATATATATATATATATATATATATATATATATATATATATATATATATATATATATATATACCAAGTCTGTAAGTTAAGCAACACTATGGCTATCATTATCGAATAGAGTTTGTATCGTTCTATTTTCCCACATTCATTACTAAAATATATAGTGGTTAAAGAGCATATATCGGCTCCTAGTGATGCGTCGCCAGCAAGGACGAAATGAATGTGCGCGAGATTATACGCTGTCTTTGTTTTATCCGTCTGGTAATATTTGGCCAAATAATTTACTAGGTGCGCAACACCAAATACAAAAGAGCAAATATTCACAAAGAATATTTATAGTTTTATTCAGCGCAATACTAGCAATTAAGGTTATATATATATATATATATATATATATAAATATATATACATATTATAAACAAAAATCTACCTAAATTTAAGAACACGTGCTTAAGCAGGCATACTTACGCACATTCAACATACAAGACTACAATCTACATGCACGCTTACACAATAGGTTTGAATAACAGAAGAAACACAAATACACACACACATATATATATATATACCTGCTCTCTCTCTCTCTCTCTATATATATAATTAGTAAATAAATGTATGCATATATAGAAATCTATGAACGTATATCTTCTATTATTCTTAGTATGTCACTTCATTAACCACGTGTATCTGTTTGTAAAATCTATTAATGTGATTTATCACGTGCACACCTTATAGCTTCCTTAAGGTAACCGGTAAATGCAATGGATAACTGCGTGCAATTCCAATCTAATTTAGGGATTGTTAATAAAAATCTTTCGAAGGGAAAATGAAAAATAATTTGGAGTAATACATAAATCGCTTAATGTTGTTTTATTCAACTTCATCAGAATATTTGTTGCTTTAATTTAGTGGAGGGATTTATTACGATTAAAGTTTCGTTAGGACAATATTATAACTAGGTGCTGTAAATTTGAGCTTGAACAAATAGTTGATAATTTATATCGGGCCAAAATTAAGATAGTGGATGCAGATGCCGTGTTGGGTACAATAAGAGCCAAGTAAGTATAAATGATAATTAGCGAAACCGAATAAAAAGTAGGTAAACACATTTATTGAAGTATTTAATTTAAATGCAATAGAATGAGGAAAAGTTTTAAAATAATTCCTATAAAGAAAAATAAATAAAATAAGTAATATTTATAAACCGAAAATTGGTAAAGGCATGACCATCATGAAAACAAAAATTTCCACTACATTTAAAAGATTTTTATTCAATTATTTTTAAATTGTATATATTAGGCAATGTTTTAAATAAAAATTCAAAGAAACTTATAAAGAAATCATCGATTATTATTGTTGGTTCACCTATCAAATTATTAATGAGAATCAAATGGACTCACCGTTTTCAACATTAAATTCACATACACGAATAATGTGGAAATATATTCATGCAAATCGTTTACAATCTCTGACAAGTTGCTTATCTATCACTCAAAGGCATTCGTTCAAATTTGGAAATGCGGCCAAATATTTATATAGTTTCTAAAATCAACTAAGTAAAAAATTTAAATGAATCAGCTAAATTTTCTTTTTCAATCAAGTTTGTGAAGGGGAAATAAACATCAATTCCAATGTATGAGACCGTCAATTGAATTTAAAATTAATGTACATTAAGTCATTTTAAATGCACAAGCAAAACCAGAAGAAACTTATCTTGAAGTTAACGTACTCAGCGGCTATGAATTTGATTAAACATTTTAAAATATCACATTAAAAATTCTACCTTTGCATAAAGTAATCTATAAATTGAAAAATGGTAATTGGGCTTTGGATGAATTAAAAGAATTTTGAATGATTTTTCCACAGATTATGTTTTCCGAGCCTGATCATGAAGCAAATTATTATTATTTTAATTTTAACTTTAGAAAGCTTTATCACTATTTATTCTCAATAAGAATTAAATTGAAATTTAGGCATTTTTTTAATTACAAATATGCTTCTTGACATTTTAAACTTTTTCAATGGCAATTAAAGGCGTCACAAAATAGTTTTCACAAGACAAAAGCAATTACAACCCCCTCCATATAATATAACAACCAGATTTCATTACGTTTACTTTTTAACAGGCTATTAGAAATCAGAAGAAACGTGTCAACACAAACATATTAAATAAAAAAGACATCAGGCAAAATCGGATTGAGAGAATTTTCATGATGCATTTATAATAATTACTTAAAAAATAATATTTGCCTTATAACCAAGCGTATGAAAGATATATCATTGTCGAGAAAGAAGCAAAAAAGATGGTTAAAATGAATAAGCGCTAAAACTATGAGAAAGTTTAATGTGTGTCAAGATAATTAAAATTAATATTTTTTTATTGAAAAATGTGTACTTACTTGAAGGATTAACACTACTATAATAAGAGAAATTAGTTATACTTACACGCATAAATCAGTCACGTAAGGTTAAACTAAAGGGACAAAACTCCAAAATACCTTTTAAGTAATCACTTTGAGCAAAAGTGATGCACCTTTAGTTTAAACAGAGTTTGAGTATTAAAAATTAACTTTGGTTCAATTTATAATCCTTTGTAGCAAATAGAGCAATTAGTATAAACGATGTTGAAACCTTCGTAAAAAAGGGACAAATACACACCCAGCCTGATCGAAGATAAAACAGATGCGTACTTGGAAATGGGAATCAATCGCATCTTTGCGAAAATGATAGTGCAAAGCGACAACCCGCAAATGCAAATCGCGGAGATTTAAGGTATTGTGTTTGCAAACTTATGCTTATTTGTTCGAATTGTAAATTTGGTTATAAAATAAGATTAGTTATGCTTCATAAGCATTACATAAAAGTACTGTGTTAGTCAATGATATATAAAAAAAACAAATAATCAAACGAATTGTAGGATTTATTTCAGTGAATGCAAAATGTTTCTAGGAGTATATTTAAGGCTAACAGCCAAAACACGAACAAAAGTTTAAAAAGTTCAAATTAATTTTATGCGCATTACACGTGTCAAATTAGATTCCATGTTACAGCTAAGTTAAAATAAATATAACGAAAGAACGGAAACAATTACAACAGTTACACGAATTTCTACAAGCACCATTCTTTTAAATTTCAAACTTGGCCAAAACGATTGGTCAGACTTCTCTTCAAGATGACCCGAGAGAAAATTTAATTACAGTTGTAATAAATGGAACCAAATTTGTTGCTTTAACTCATTTGAACTGATGAATTTAAATTCATTTTAAAAATTTTAATTATAATTTATTGCAGAATTTGTTACCCAATGGCATTTCTAATGAGTGGCGTTTGTTTTCAAAATATAATATACAATTCAAAGACGTATTGTTATTTGTATAATACTATCTATTATAGTATTCTTTCTTAATGTTTACCATCAAAAGAAATTTAACAATTTCCTAATTCATGTTGGCGTAAAAAATGAATACTTTTGTCCATTGTTTGAGGCTTTATTTCTATCAAATATAAATTTTGCATTGATAACAATAAGGTTTCACGTTATAGCAGCCCTGCAACTTGTAAAAAGCGCTGACCGGGATTTTTCTTGTGGAATTCTAGACACTGCTTGATTTAGTAAACATTATTGTCGTAGTACAACTGGGCCATACTGCCTGCTTGGTTGAATAATCAACAATATAGTGGTGAATCTAGAGAACAACGACTGCTCGGTTAAATAAAAATCATTGTAGTAGGGACGATGACCGTACTAACTACTCGGTTTAATTAATATAGTTATAATATTGCAGCAGGAAAATACTGAGTAAGTGGTTTACTAATCAAATATATAGTAGTGCAGAAAGAAAGCAGAGGTAGCATGGCTTAATCACCAAAATTGTTCTACTGCAGTGTGAAGGTCCTGACTGCCCGGTTAAGTTATCATCATAATGGCAGTGAAGCTAGTGAGCAACGGTTTCCTATTTTAATCATTTCCTATACGGTTTCACGGCTAAATACACTGATAGCCTAGTTGAATCACAAGCATGGTTGCCGTGCAGCTAGACTGAACTGACTGCCTTGTTTAACCATCGTCTATATATAAGGACAGGTAGGGAGCACTGACTGAATACATTAATCATGATTATTCTAATGGTGGTTGCAAAAAATAATGACTGCCTTGTTTAATTAGCGTCACAGTTGTAGTGCAGCTAGAGAACACTGACTGCCTGAATTAAACGTCAGCATTGTAGAAGTGAAGCTAAACAATACTGATATCCTAGTTTAGTGATCGAACTTGAAGTATTGAAGCGAAAGAGAACTGATTGCCCGCTTTAATCATCATCACCGTAGTAATGCAACAATAATTATCTGACTGTCAGGTTTAATGCTCAATATTATACTAGTTCAGGTAGGCAACACTTAGTGACTGGTTTCATCATCGTAATTGCAGCAGTGCATTTAGACATTACTAACTGCTCGTTATATTCGCAACATTAAAGAAGTGTAGTTATAGAGCACCAACTGTCTGGTTTAACCATCATCATTATTATAGTACAGGTAGACAGTACGGCTGACTCGTTTAATAAACAATATCGTACTAGTGAATTTAGACGGAAAGTACTGCATGGATTCATCTTCATAATTTCAGCGTGCCGCTTAACAATGCTGACTAATATTCTTATGCTCATCCTTACTGAAATGCAGCTAGAGAGATCGAACTGCCTACTTAAATCATTATCGTTATACATATATGCAGCTAGACATTACTGACAACTTAGCATTCATCTACAATGATCTAGAGCACCAGGAGAATACTAACTGCCTGGATTAACCAACGTCGTAGTTGTGGTGCAGTTAAACAGTACTAACTGATTGGTTTAACTTTCATTATTGTTTTAGCACAGCTGGAGTTTACTGGCGGCCTTGTTTAATCGATATTATTTCATTAGTGCAACAAGTCAGTACTGACAGCCACGTTTAATTATCGTCATTATAATGGTGCAACTAGAAAGAACTGACAGCCTGCTTTTATCATGATCATTGTTCTAGTACAGCTAGAGAGTCATGACTGCCTGTTATAATCAGCATCATTTGAGTTGCGCAACTATAGAGCAATGAATACCCGCCTTAAAAAATCGTAGTCATGGGGCAGCTAGCGAGCACTGACTGTCTGGATTGACCAACATTACTGCTGTATTACAGCAAGATATAACATTAATCAAAGTTGCGATCTTGATATAAGAACCTGATCCATTAGATACTTACATATGTCAGTATAATCTAAGAATTTTGTAGTGTTGAAAAGGCAATTCATCTAGTGGATCAGTTTCGTCCATACTGGAAACTTATCATGTACTGGCCAGAATTTACCGCGGACAGGGCTCGAACCTAGCCACGTCTGTTTTGGAATCTGGTGCTCTAACCACCGAGGCACCCTGCCGCATTCTGCACACAACTTTCAGTTATATAATATCTGATGTAACTGAGTTAGTCATTTTTCTTTTAGCTGGAGCTCACATAACATCCATTTAGACATAAAGTTCCAATTAACCATCCCCATTCTCTCATTACTGAACAGACTTCACACTGCATGGGGAAGTGGTATTGAAATGTACAATTATATAATTAAACAAACATTGGTTGCACGGTCGGTGATACAAATTATTATAATCTAGGTTGCTATCTTGATATAAGCACCTGATCCATTAATTAATTACATATTTCAGTATAATCTAAGAATTGTATAGTGTTGAAAAGGCAATTCATCTAGTAGACTAGTTTAGTCCATATTGGAAACTTATCATGTACTGGCCAGAATTTACCGCGGACAGGGCTCGAACCTAGGCACGTCTGTTTTGGAATCTGGTGCTCTAACCACCGAGGCACCCTGCCGCATTCTGCACACAACTTTCAGTTATATAATATCTGATGTAACTTGGTTAGTCTTTCTTCTTTTAGCTGGAGCTCACATAGCATCCATTTAGACATAAAGTTCCAATTAACCGTCCCCATTCTCTTATTACTGAACAGACATCATACTGCATGGGGAAGTGGTATTGAAATGAAAAATTATATAATTAAAAAAACATTGGTTTCACGGGCGGTGATACAAATTATTAAAATCTAGGTTGCTATTTTGATATAAGCACCTGATCCATTAATTACTTACATATGTCAGTATAAACTAAGAATTTTATAGTGTAGAAAAGGCAATTCATCTAGTGGTTCACTTTCGTCCACACTGGAAACTTATAACGTACTGGCCAGAATTTAACGCGGACAGGGCTCGAACCTAGCCACGTCTGTTTTGGAATCTCGTGCTCTAAACACCGAGGCACACTGCCGCATTCTATACATAACTTTCATTGATATAATATCTGATGTAAATTCTTCTTTGTTAGTAAAAACTAAGAAATTTATAGTGTAGAAAAGGCAATTCATCGAGGAAAATGGTTTCGTCCTTATTGGGATCTCATCACGTACTGGCCAGAGTTTACCGCGGACAGGGCTCGAACCTGGCCACGTCTGTTTTGGAATCTGGTGCTCTAAACACCGAGGCACACTGCCGCATTCTATACACAACTTTCATTGATATAATATCTGATGTAAATTGATTAGACTTTTTTATTTTAGGTGGAGCTCACATAGCATCCATTTAGACATAAAGTTCCAATTAACCATCCCCAATCTCTCATTACTGAACAGACATCACACTGCATGGGGAAATCGAATTGAAATTTACATTTATATTATTAAACAAACATTGGTTGCTCGGTCGGTGATACAAATTATTATAATCTAGATTGCTATCTTCATATAAGCACCTTATCCATTAATTACTTACATATGTCAGTATAAACTAAGAATTTAATATGTAGAAAAGGCAATTCATCGAGTAGAATGGTTTGGTCCTTATTGGGATCTCATCACGTACTGGCCAGAGTTTACCGCGGACAGGGCTCGAACCTGGCCGCTTCTGTTTTGGAATCTGGTGCTCTAAGCACTGAGGTACCCTGCCGCATTCTACACACAACTTTCCGTTATATAATATCTGATGTAAATTGGTTAGTCATTTTTCTTTTAGCTGGAGCTCACATAGCATCCATTTAGACATAAAGTTCCAATTAACCATCCCCATTCTCTCATTACTGAACAGACATCACACTGCATGGGGAAGTGGTATTGAACTGCAAAATTATATTATTAAACAAACATTGGTTGCAAGAGCGGTGATACAAATTATTATAATCTAGGTTGCTATCTTGATATAAGCACCTGATCCATTAATTAATTACATATTTCAGTATAATCTAAGAATTGTATAGTGTTGAAAAGGCAATTCATCTAGTGGATCAGTTTCGTCCATACTGGAAACTTATCATGTACTGGCCAGAATTTACCGCGGACAGGGCTCGAACCTAGCCACGTCTGTTTTGGAATCTGGTGCTCTAACCACTGAGGCACCCTGCCGCATTCTACACACAACTTTCAGTTATATAATATCTGATGTAACTGAGTTAGTCAGTTTTCTTTTAGCTGGAGCTCACATAACATCCATTTAGACATAAAGTTCCAATTAACCATCCCCATTCTCTCATTACTGAACAGACATCACACTGCATGGCGAAGTGGTATTGAAATGTACAATTATATAATTAAACAAACATTGGTTGCACGGTCGGTGATACAAATTATTATAATCTAGGTTGCTATCTTGATATAAGCACCTGATCCATTAATTAATTACATATTTCAGTATAATCTAAGAATTGTATAGTGTTGAAAAGGCAATTCATCTAGTGGATCAGTTTCGTCCATACTGGAAACTTATAACGTACTGGCCAGAATTTAACGCGGACAGGGCTCGAACCTAGCCACGTCTGTTTTGGAATCTCGTGCTCTAAACACCGAGGCACACTGCCGCATTCTATACACAACTTTCATTGATATAATATCTGATGTAAATTCTTCTTCTTTAGTAAAAACTAAGAAATTTATAGTGTAGAAAAGGCAATTCATCGAGGAAAATGGTTTCGTCCTTATTGGGATCTCATCACGTACTGGCCAGAGTTTACCGCGGACAGGGCTCGAATCTGGCCACGTCTGTTTTGGAATCTGGTGCTCTAAACACCGAGGCACACTGCCGCATTCTATACACAACTTTCATTGATATAATATCTGATGTAAATTGATTAGACTTTTTTATTTTTGGTGGAGCTCACATAGCATCCATTTAGACATAAAGTTCCAATTAACCATCCCCATTCTCTCATTACTGAACAGACAGCACACTGCATGGGGAAATCGAATTGAAATTTACATTTATATTATTAAACAAACATTGGTTGCTCGGTCGGTGATACAAATTATTATAATCTAGATTGCTATCTTCATATAAGCACCTGATCCATTAATTACTTACATATGTCAGTATAAACTAAGAATTTAATATGTAGAAAAGGCAATTCATCGAGTAGAATGGTTTGGTCCTTATTGGGATCTCATCACGTACTGGCCAGAATTTACCGCGGACAGGGCTCGAACCTGGGCACGTCTGTTTCGGAATCTGGTGCTCTAACCACTGAGGCACCCTGCCGCATTCTACACACAACTTTCAGTTATATAATATCTGATGTAACTTGAGTTAGTCATTTTTCTTTTAGCTGGAGCTCACATAACATCCATTTAGACATAAAGTTCCAATTAACCATCCCCATTCTCTCATTACTGAACAGACTTCACACTGCATGGGAAAGTGGTATTGAAATGTACAATTATATAATTAAACGAACATTGGTTGCACGGGCGGTGATACAAATTATTATAAATCAAGGTTGCGATCTTGATATAAGCACCTGATCCATTAATTAATTACATATTTCAGTATAAACTAAGAATTGTATAGTGTTGAAAAGGCAATTCATCCAGTAGACCAGTTTCGTCCTTATTGGAAACTCATCACGTACTGGCCAGAATTTACCGCGGACAGGGCTCGAACCTAGCCACGTCTGTTTTGGAATCTGGTGCTCTAAGCACTGAGGCACCCTGCCGCATTCTACACACAACTTTCAGTTTTATAATATCTGTTGTAACTTGGTTAGCCTTTTTTCTTTTAGGTGGAGCTCATATAGCATCCATTTAGACCTAAAGTTCCAATTAACCATCCCCATTCTCCCATTACTGAACAGATATCACACTGCATGGGGAAGTGGTATTGAAATGAACATTTATATAATTAAACATACATTGGTTTCACGGGCGGTGATACAAATTAGCCAAAATCTAGGTTGCTATTTTGATATAAGCACCTGATCCATTAATTACTTACATATGTCGAATAAACTAAGAACATAGTCTTAGAAAAGGCAATTCATCTAGTGGTTCACTTTCGTCCACACTGGAAACTTATAAGCGTACTGGCCAGAATTTAACGCGGACGGAGCTCGAACCCCCAATACGTCTGTTTGGAATCTCATTATACACGAGGCACACTGCCGCATTCTATACACAACTTTCATTGATATAATATCTGATGTAAATTCTTCTTTGTCAGTAAAAACTAAGAATTTTATAGTGTAGAAAAGGCAATTCATCCAGGAGAATGGTTTCGTCCTTATTGGGAACTCATCACGTACTGGCCAGAATTTACCGCGGACAGGGCTCGAACCTGGCCACGTCTGTTTTGGAATCTGGTGCTCTAAACACCGAGGCACACTGCCGCATTCTATACACAACTTTCATTGATATAATATCTGATGTAAATTGATTAGACTTTTTTATTTTAGGTGGAGCTCACATAGCATCCATTTAGACATAAAGTTCCAATTAACCATCCCCATTCTCTCATTACTGAACAGACATCACACTGCATGGGGAAATCGAATTGAAATTTACATTTATATTATTAAACAAACATTGGTTGCTCGGTCGGTGATACAAATTATTATAATCTAGATTGCTATCTTCATATAAGCACCTGATCCATTAATTACTTACATATGTCAGTATAAACTAAGAATTTAATATGTAGAAAAGGCAATTCATCGAGTAGAATGGTTTGGTCCTTATTGGGATCTCATCACGTACTGGCCAGAGTTTACCGCGGACAGGGCTCGAACCTGGCCGCTTCTGTTTTGGAATCTGGTGCTCTAACCACTGAGGCACCCTGCCGCATTCTATACACAACTTTCATTGATATAATATCTGATGTAAATTGATTAGACTTTTTTATTTTAGGTGGAGCTCATATGGCATCCATTTAGACATAAAGTTCCAATTAACCATCCCCATTCTCTCATTACTGAACAGACATCACACTGCATGGGGAAGTGGTATTGAAATGCAAAATTATATTATTAAACAAACATTGGTTGCAAGAGCGGTGATACAAATTATTTTAATCTAGGTGGCTATCTTGATATAAGCACCTGATCCATTAAATACTTACATATGTCAGTATAAATTAAGAATTTAATATGTAGAAAAGGCAATTCATCGAGTAAAATGGTTTCGTCCTTATCGGTATGACATCACGTACGGGCCAGAGTTTACTGCGGACAGGGCTCTGAACCTGGCCCCGTCTGTTATGGAAAATGGTGCTCTAACCACTGAGGCACCCTGCAGCATTCTACACACACCTTTCAGTTATATAATATCCGATGTAACTTGGTTAGTCATTTTTCTTTTAGCTGGAGCTCACATAGCATCCATTTAGACATAAAGTTCCAATTAACCATCCCCATTCTCTCATTACTGAACAGACATCACACTGCATGGGGAAGTGGTATTGAAATGTACATTTATATAATTAAACAAACATTGGTTGCACGGTCGGTGATACAAATTATTATAATCTAGGTTGCTATCTTGATATAAGCACCTAATCCATTAATTAATTACATATTTTAGTATAATCTAAGAATTGTATAGTGTTGAACAGGCAATTCATCTAGTGGATCAGTTTCGTCCATACTGGAAACTTATCACGTACTGGCAAGAATTTACCGCGGACAGGGCTCGAACCTGGCCGCGTCTGTTTTGGAATCTGGTGCTCTAAGCACTGAGGCACCCTGCCGCATTCTACACACAACTTTCCGTTATATAATATCTGATGTAACTTGGTTAGACTTTTTTATTTTAGCTGGAGCACATGTAGCATCTATTTAGACCTAAAGTTCCAATTAACCATCCCCATTATCTCATTACTGAACAGACTTCACACTGCATGGGGAAGTGGTATTGAAATGTACAATTATATAATTAAACAAATATTGGTTGCACGGGAGTTGATACAAATTATTATAATCTAGTTTGCTATCCTGATATAAGCACCTGATCCATTAATTACTTACATATTTCAGAATAAACTAAGAATTTTATAGTGTAGAAAAGGCAATTAATCGAGTAATATGGTTTCATTCTTATTGGGATCTCATTACGTACAGGCCAGAGTTTACTGCAGACAGGGCTCTGAACCTGACCACGTCTGTTTTGGAATCTGGTGCTCTAACCACTGAGGCACCCTGCCGCATTCTACACACAACTTTCAGTTATATAATATCCGATGTAACTGGGTTAGTCATTTTTCTTTTAGCTGGAGCTCACATAGCATCCATCTAGACATAAAGTTCCAATTAACCATCCTCCTTCTCTCATTACTGAACAGACATCACACTTGATGGGGAAGTGGTATTGAAATGAACAATTATATAATAAAACAAACATTGGTTGCACGGGCGGTGATACAAATTATTATAATCTAGGTTGCTATCTTGACATAAGCACCTGATCCATTAATTACTTACACATTTCTGAATAAACTAAAAATTTTATAGTGTAGAAAAGGTAATTCATTTAGTGGATCAGTTTCGTCCATACTGGAAACTTATCACGTACTGGCAAGAATTTACCGCGGACAGGGCTCGAACCTAGCCACGTTTGTTTTGGAATCTGGTGCTCTAACCACTGAGGCACCCTGCCGCATTCTACACACAACTTTGATTTATATAGTATCTGATGTTAGAATTTTTTATTTTAGGTAGAGCTCACATAGCATCCATCTAGACCTAAAATTCCAATTAACCATCCCCATTCTCTCATTACTAAACAGACATCACACTGCATGGGGAAGTGGTATTGAAATGAACAATTATATAATTAAACAAACATTGGTTGCACGGGCGGTGATACAAATTATTATAATCTAGGTTGCTATCTTGATATAAGCACCTGATCCATTAATTACTTACACATTTCTGAATAAACTAAAAATTTTATAGTGTAGAAAAGGTAATTCATTTAGTGGATCAGTTTCGTCCATACTGGAAACTTATCACTTACTGGCAAGAATTTACCGCGGACGGGGCTCGAACCTAGCCACGTCTGTTTTGGAATCTGGTGCTCTAAGCACTGAGGCACCCTGCCGCATTCTACACACAACTTTCAGTTTTATAATATCTGTTGTAACTTGGTTAGTCTTTTTTCTTTTAGGTGGAGCTCATATGGCATCCATTTAGACCTAAAGTTCCAATTAACCATCCCCATTCTCTCATTACTGAACAGATATCACACTGCATGGGGAAGTGGTATTGAAATGAACATTTATATAATTAAACATACATTGGTTGCAAGGTCGGTGATACAACTATTATAATCTAGGTTGCTATCTTGATATAAGCACCAGATCTATTAATTACTTACATATGTCAGTATAAACTGAGAATTTTATAGTGTAGAAAAGCCAATTCATCCAGTAGAATGGTTTCGTCCTTATTGGGATCTCATCACGTACTGGCCAGAATTTACCGCGGACAGGGCTTGAACCTGGGCACGTCTGTTTTGAAATCTTGTGCTCTAACGACTGAGGCACCCTGCCGCATTCTTCGCACAACTTTCAGTTTTATAATATCTGATGTGACTTGGTTAGTTTTTTCTTTTATGTGGAGCTCATATAGCATCCATTTTGATCTAAATTTCCAATTAACCATCCCCATTCTCTCATTAATGAACAGATATCACACTGCACGGGGAAGTGGTATTGAAATGAACATTTATATAATTAAACAAACATTGGTTGCACGGGCGGTGATAAAAATTATTTTAATCAAGGTTGCGATCTTGATATAAGCACCTGATCCATTAATTACTTACATATGTCAGTATAAATTAAGAATTTTATATGTAGAAAAGGCAATTCATCGAGTAAAATGGTTTCGTCCTTATCGGTATGACATCACGTACGGGCCAGAGTTTACTGCGGACAGGGCTCTGAACCTGGCCCCGTCTGTTATGGAAAATGGTGCTCTAACCACTGAGGCACCCTGCCGCATTCTACACACAACTTTCAGTTATATAATATCCGATGTAACTTGGTTAGTCATTTTTCTTTTAGCTGGAGCTCACATAGCATCCATTTAGACATAAAGTTCCAATTAACCATCCCCATTCTCTCATTACTGAACAGATATCACACTGCATGGGGAAATCGAATTGAAATGTACATTTATATTATTAAACAAACATTGGTTGCACGGTCGGTGATACAAATTATTATAATCTAGGTTGCTATCTTGATATAAGCACCTGATCCATTAATTAATTACATATTTCAGTATAATCTAAGAATTGTATAGTGTTGAACAGGCAATTCATCTAGTGGATCAGTTTCGTCCATAGTGGAAACTTATCACGTACTGGCAAGAATTTACCGCGGACGGGGCTCGAACCTAGCCACGTCTGTTTTGGAATCTGGTGCTCTAAGCACTGAGGCACCCTGCCGCATTCTACACACAACTTTCAGTTTTATAATATCTGTTGTAACTTGGTTAGTCTTTTTTCTTTTAGGTGGAGCTCATATAGCATCCATTTACAACTAAAGTCCCAATTAACCATCCCCATTCTGTCATTACTGAACAGACACCACACTGCATGGGGAAGTGGTATTGAAATGAACATTTATATAATTAAACATACATTGGTTGCAAGGTCGGTGATACAATTATTATAATCAAGGTTGCTATCTTGATATAAGCACCTGACCCATTAATTACTTACATATGTCAGTATAAACTAAGAATTTTATAGTGTAGAAAAGGCAATTCATCGAGTAGAATGGTTTCTCCATACAGGATCTCTACTGTACTGGCTAGAATTTACCGCGGACAGGGCTGAACCTGGGCACGTCTGTTTTGAAATTGTGTTCAATGACTGAGGCACCCTGCCGCATTCTACGCACAACTTTCAGTTTTATAATATCTGATGTGACTTGGTTAGTTTTTTTCTTTTATGTGGAGCTCATATAGCATCCATTTAGATCTAAATTTCCAATTAACCATCCCCATTCTCTCATTAATGAACAGATATCACACTGCACGGGGAAGTGGTATTGAAATGAACATTTATATAATTAAACAAACATTGGTTGCACGGGCGGTGAAACTAATTATTATAATTTGGGTTGCTATCTTGATATAAGCACCTGATCCATTAATAACTTACATATGTCAGTATAAACTAAGAATTTTGTAGTGTAGAAACGGCAATTCACATAGTAGAATTGTTTCCTCTTTATTCGGATCTCATCACGTACTGGCCAGAATATACCGCGGACAGGGCTCGAACCTGGCCACGTCTTTTTTGGAATCTGGTGCTCTAACCACTGAGGCACCCTGCCGCATTCTACACAGAACTTTCAGTTATATAATATCTGATATAACTTGGTTAGTCATTCTTCTTTTTGCTGGAGCTCATATAGCATCCATTTAGACCTAAAGATCCAATTAACCATCCCCATTCTCTCATTACTGAACAGACATCACACTGCAAGGGGGAAGTGCTATTGAAATGAACATTTATATAATTAAACAAACATTGGTTGCACGGGCGATGGTACAAATTATTATAATCTAGGTTGCTATCTCGATATAAGCCCCTGATCCATTAATTACTTACATATGTCAGTATAAACTAAGAATTTTATAGTGTAGAAAAGGCAATTCATCGAGTAGAATGGTTTCGTCCTTATTGGGATATCATCATATACTGGCCAGAATTTACCGCGGGCATGGCTCGAACCTGGGTATATCTGCTTCAGAATCTGGCGCTCTATCCACTGATATAACTGTTTGCCCTAGATAAGGCCCTTTGTTCATTATTTCTCTTAAAGGTGGCCATTGCCACAGTCTTGTTTAATCATCTTTGTTGTATTAGTGCATCTGGAGAGAACTAACTCCAAGGTTTAATAATCATCATTTTTGTAATTTAATTAAACAATAATGAGTGCTAGGTCAAATCGTCATCACGTAGTAATGCGGAAAGAGAATACTGATTGCCCGCTTCAATCATCATGACTGTAGTAGTGCAGCAAGAGTTATCTGACTGTCAGGTTTAATCACCAACATTATACTAGTTCAAGTAGACAACATTTATTGACTGGTTTCTTCATCGTAATTGCAGCAGTGCATTTAGACAGTACTAATTGCTCGTTTCATTATCATAATTATAGAATCTTAGTCAAAGAGCACTAACTATCTAGTTCAACCATCATCATTATAATATTACAGGTACTGGCCGACTAGTTTAACAAAAAAATTATAATAGTGAAGATAGACATCACGTACTGCCTGAATTCCTCATCATAAGTGCAGCAGTGCCACTAAATTTTGCTGACTGCTATTTTTATGCTCATCACTTTTATGATTCATCTAGAACGAAATAACTGCCTCTTTCAACCATTATTGTTTTAGTGGTACAGCGAGACATTAATGACTACCTAGGTAGTACTGACTGTCTGGTTAAATAATGATGACTATTGTAGTGTAGCCCCGGAGAACTCACGAATTCGTTTAATCACCATCATGTTACTAGTGCAGCTAGAAATATTGCCTACGAGGGCTGATTTTATAACTGTATTAGCGCAGCTGGACATTACAAAATGCGTCGTTAAATCATCGTCGGTGTTGAAAATTATCTAGAATGCACAGACTGGCTGGATTAATTATCGCTATTACAGTAGTACAACTAAAGAGCAATGATAACGTAGTTAAATTTTCATCTTTTTAGTAGTGTAGATAGTTATCAGAGATTGCCTGGTTTAATCACGATCATTGATTTATTGCTAAACTATATCGACTGCTTTGATCATTTGTCACCTTGTATTAGAGCTGCAGTAGAACACTATCTGCCTGATTAAATTATCATAATTAAAGTAGTGAAGCTAGCTATTAATGAGTATTGTCGATAGTCAGTTTGCCGTCGTACTCTGATAATTATCACGGAAAGTCTAAACGCGTCAGTGCGTTGCGGCTTGCGGTATTTTTTTTTAATGTTGTTCGACGACTGGTTAAATACAATGGAATTGGTGTTTACTTCAAGCTCGCAAACATGATTTAAGGAATTGTTACCACCACCCGCGCAATCATTTATTGTCAAATTGTATTGCCTGTATATATATGTGTGTGTGGCGAAAGCTGCAATCAGTTAATGCTCATGACTGCATAGAAACTGCGCAGCCGACATTTCTAGTCAAGTTCAATGTATGCGAGACTGCTAGATGTGAGAGCCGCATGTCTAACTTTGATTTGCATATATATTCAATGGGGTATGATCCTCCATAGTCAGTTTGACGTCATACTCTGATGATGATCATGGAAGGTCGAAACGCGTCAGTGCGTTGCGGCTGGCGGTAGTTTTGTTATGTTGTTCGACGACTGGTTGAATACAATGGAATTGGTGTTTACTTCAAGCGCGCAAACTTGATTTCAAGAATTGTTACCACCGTCCACGCAATCAATTAATGCCTTGATTAAAATTACTGTACCAGGGCTATTAGAGAGCACCGATTTCTCGATTTAATCAACATAAGTTTAGTAGTTCTTTTAGAGAACACTGACTTACTAGTTTCATCCATATTATTTTAGTAATGCATCTAGACAATACTAACAGCCTAGTTTAATCATCAACAATGCAATATTGCATCTAGAAAATATTTACGGCCTGGAGCAATCATTATTATTGTAGTAATTTAACATGGTTCGCTGATTTCATGGTTTGAACTTCACCATTTTAGTAGCGCAGCTAGAAATCACTGATTACCTAGTTTAATAATCATCATTGTAAAAATTAAGCTGGTCATCACTGACTGTCAGGTTTTATCATCACCAATAAAATAATGCAGCCAGAGAGCACAAACTACCTGATTAAACAGTCATCATTGAAATGATGTGGTAAGACAGTATTGTCTGATTAGTCAAAACAGAAAGATTTCAACATTGCGATTAGGGATTACTGATTATTCAACATCATTGTAGAAGTGCAACTAGACAGCACTGCCAACCTGGTCTACTAAACTTCACTAAAGCAGAGCAACTCGAGAGCACAAAATGCCTCGATAAATTTTGACAACCTTTGAACTACAGCTCGGCAGATGTGACTGACTGATTAAGTCATAGTCATCGTGACAGTGCAGCTAGAGTAATTTTACTGTATGGTTTAATCATTGTGAATGTAGTAGAACAGCCAGATAACACTAAATGAATTTTAAATTAGTTCTGATTTAGTAATGCAGCTATATATATATATATATATATATATATATATATATATATATATATATATATATATATATATATATATATATATATATATATATATATATATATATATATATATATATATATATATATATATAATTGTTGAATGAGGGTTTTCAAGTGCGCTAGACATATGCATATATTGAGTTTAGTTACTGAGACAAATTCTATGTTTAAAACCACATCGGTCAGTCATTAAAATAAAATAGAAATATAATTGTTTCGGAACGAGTTTACCGCATTTGCTTAAATCTGCTATTGTGCTGTGTTTAGTGGCCTGATGATGGTGCTGGATAGTAGGCACCGAAACGTCGCCAGTAAACAAAGGCGTGATAGAACCGCTTTTCAACTAGTTATTATGAACGATGTCGAAGCCTTCTGTAGAAAGGGACGAATAAAAACCCAGCTTGATCGAAGACCAAAAGGACATGGAATTTGGGATCAATCGGATCTTTGTGACACTGTTAAGGCAAAGCTACAACGCGCGTACGCAATACGCGGCATTGGAAAATATAAAGTTTGCACTCCGCAATCAAGTTTCAAAAATTTTTGGCTGTTAGACAGCACTGAATTGTAGATTTATTCAGTATCACTGCAATTATGTAGCTGGACAACTATAACAGCATGATTTAGTCGATGTAATTTTAATAGACACCAGATACTGTCTGGTTTACTGAGTACAATTTTAGTGGTACAACCTGACAGCACTGACTGCCTGAGATAAGCATAACAACTGTTATTGTGAAACAGGGCAGTACGAATTTCCTGGTTGTATCTACATTGTTGTAGCTATGCTGCTATACTGCAAAAACAGTTTAGTTTTAAAAAAATCTCCTTATATTCTTGTCACAAGACAGAATTTACTGTCTGAATCGATCAAAATAATTTTTGCAGTGCAGATCAACAGCAAAGATAAAATGGTTTATTCAACGTCCTTATAGCATAGCTCTTAAGCAGCGCTTAATTCATGATTTATTTGTCATCATAGTAGTAGTGAAGCTAGACGGCTTTCACTGCCGTAATCATTTTGTGGCGGAGTTATATTACACTGAGTGTCTGGTTCAAGCATCACCATTTTATAAGTACAGCAGGACCGTACCGACTGCTAGGATAATTAGCATGAATGTAGTAATGCAGCTAGATAGCTTTTGCTGCTTGGTTTAGTCATCTACCTTTACGATCATAGCTGTATGTCTTTGACCGCTTTGTTTTGTCAAAATTAATTTTATATTGCAGTTCGAAAGTACAGAATTATCTGTTTGAGCAGTATCACTATAGTTTTGCAGTTAGGCGGTAGCAGCGCAGATAGACAGAAATAATTGCGTGGTTTACTTAACATTATCGTATTAGTGTAGCTAAAAAGCATAGACTGGCTCGTTTATTCATCATCATTTGTGTACTGCAAACAGCGAGTACGAACCATCTCGTTTAATCATCAATATATTAGTGCAGCTAGACTTTAATGACTACTAGGTGTAATCACCATAAATGTACTAGTGCGGCTACACAACATACATTGCGTGCTTTAATCATCTTCATTATGCTAGACAGAACAAGTTTATGAAGACATTTTTAGGCAAATTTTGGTTATCAATTTCATGTTGGGGGTTTGCAACAAAAACAACCTCATTTACAAGTTTATTTCTATCATTTACCTATCCTAAATCTATCCAGGTTTGTATACTTTGGCCTCTAAAATGTGAAGAATAAAAAACTACTATAAATCAGATTGTACCAAACAACAGCCTATCTTTAATCAAACCTTGATTAATATATAACTAGTTGTACACACAAATTAAAACATCTGATTGTTTGATTGAAGATAAAAAAACAATTACTTGGTTGACATACCTCGTACAATTTTTCGGATGAACGCTTAAATTTAAACTTAGGTCATTGTAAAATAAACAGGCGGCCAAATTCAACCTTAATTAACGGAGCATATTTTCTCAAATGAGGAAATTATTCCGGGAAGAATTTATATTATATATTTTTTTGGTGAAGACCTAATCTGCATGCAATTTTATATGGGATTTTGCGTACCTATGCCAAAGTCTGCATGAAAAACCTGTATGCTTATAGGTAGAAGCTGAGTCTGATCCTAAAACCAAGTGTATATTTGATTATGAAATATAGAATGGTAGAAAATGCAAACTTTTTACGTATGTATTATGAAACAGTAATAGAATTAAATGCATAAATAAACAATTTTTTGTCAGGGCGGTTTCAAAGACAACTCAAATTATATAATATGTACCAAATATGTAAAGGGTACCAAAACAATTATATTGTAGATAGGTAAAATCGCACCAAAATTGAGAATTGCAACCAATTCTGAACACGTGCTACTCTAGCAAAATTTTATAATCTGACCCTGATCTACATCACCTATGATATTCTGCTTTGAAATGAGATTATATCATCCATCTATGCTGACTTTGGTAAATATTTATCAGTAGGGAAAAAACGTTTCTTCAGAGAAACTTGACCGCATCAATGAAATGTAAACAGAATTCCGCGCAGGAAACAGAAATACTGGTTGAGGCCAGCAAGGTACGACTGTCAACAGATACGATGATTATTCAAGAATACAGAATACCACCGACCTCATCACTTTTGAAAAGCAGTTAGATATTAAAACCAAACAATAGAATTGTAAACAAACAAACCATGTTATGCCAGAGGATAAAAAGGCACATATAAGTACGCCGCTTTCTATATATGCAATTTTTAGAAGCATTGAGAACAAAAATGATTTACTTTGTAGTTGGCTAAAATTTGGCTCTATAAGGACTTTAAAAATCATGAAATAGAAATTCCTTTATATTTTTTATTTCGAAACGATAGATTGTTGATCAAACGAGGTTGAAATTTTCTGATTTGCTGTAGATCTATGCTTCATGCCAAGCTGTCACTTACTAGTGGATTTAATGTTATCATTGATTTTTTATCTATACAATTTGATACTAGGACCCTAACGGATGTATATAGACCTTCATTTGATAAATTAAATTTTGATATTCTTTTTACTAATTTTTAAAAATTTATTTCGATCAGCTATTATTATACTGAGATGGTAGGTGACTTTATTAAACTAATAGACTACGAATTATTCAATATATTCTCTAACCACGATATACCGTAAAATAAAAACAAAACAACTAGAGGCTTGTAGTGCTTAAACTAAGCATATTTACTTACGGATTCGGTTAACCGGCACAGCTACGAAATAGTTAATTACTTTAAGGAATAGTTCTTCGATGGAATAATCTGAAAGTTGATAACAGAAAATTTCAAGTTAAAAGGCACAAATTTTGTGTTCAAGTTTAAACAAGGAACATTTACCAAAGGTAAACGAAGATTTAAATTCTAATTGTTTCTATAATATAAACACCAATTGTTTGCCTTTTCTCTATAAATTTATTTACATAATTTATTTCATACTTATACTTTTACTGATACCATACGAACAAACATAAATAGAATATTGCAAAAACAAAGAATTAAACGAAATTTTATTGTGAAATTTAGTTTAATTGACGCTGTTAAAAAAGAAGTTTAGATACGACAGAAAATGAAATTAATTCTCTACTATTTGTGAATCGTCGAGATCAGAAAATGTACATTGCCTAGCTTAAATGCAACCATAGATTAAGATACGAAAGTTTGAATAATTATAGCAAATAAAAGTAGAAGGTAAAATTGATATTAGCCAAAATAAAACGGATAGTGAATTATTTCCTGAATTGGAGGATTGTTTAATACTTAAATTGTAGTTCTCAGTATGAAAATCATGTGATTAAATTACGTGATCTGATAGAACCAAAAGTCATATCTTGTTTCTGACTGTGACGCATTAGAAAATCCAATTTTAAGAGTATTATCTAAAATGCATAAATATCATTTTGTTATATCGATGGATACCCTACTTAAACTTCCTTTAGCCTATTTGAATATGATTTGTGTTTTTAAACAGGATTTTGTAGAACGTTAAAATTCCTATTATTATTCAATCATTAGTTGTTATATTTAAACTAATTTGTTACTAGGTACGCAATACCTAATACACAAATATATATATATTCTTTATTATGTCCATTGCCTTCGAATATTACGCAGTATATTTCTAAATAGGAAGAAAAAACACATTAATAACAAAGTGGATAATGACCAATTATTTTGAGAAAACGAAACTTAGCTTAACAACCTTTCATTTCAATACATTATGGGTTTTCATTTTATTATATGGGTGCAACAAATATCACATTTAGCACACAGAGAATCATGAGGTTGGATGCCAAAGATCAATTGCCAATTCTCTCCAAATCATTCATAAGCTACAAATTCTAATGTATGTACGGTAGCATATATATTGGACGTACGAAGAAGAAAATGATAAACGGAATCCAGCAACATTTACCTCAGAAATTGTTAAAAACGTCTTGGCATCATTGGGAAAATCAGCTATTTACAATCATATATTGGAAACGGGGCACCCAGTCAATTTAACCAATTTCTTATTTATACGTAAAGCAAAATCAGAAAAATTATATATTTATGAAGCCCTTTATATAAAACAACAAATTTCTGGCCTAAATATTTAAAATTTTTATCAACATTATATTCAAATCGACGGGCCACGAATTACAGAACACAAAAGAATTTACTAGTATCCAGGCAAGACCGAACACGCCCTCGACCAGACTCAACAAACATTAAATCGGATTGGCAACAAACTGAAAAGGAAAAAACAGATGCACATACGGTGACAGAAATTTCGAAACAATATGGATAACTGTGGTTTGTATAATATCTTTGTAAGAAACTGTCGTATTAACTGTCTTATTCTATTGAAAATCTATATACTATATCAGTATAATAGCTCTCTCTACTGATAAACAATTGCTAGACACTGTTTCACTCAATCAAACATAATCATGCTTTGGCTTTTTCAATTTATATTTTCAATAGTCGGACCAGACCGCCTCTGTTGCAAAAAAAATTATTATAAAATATTAATGAATGAATATATTGGTTGTATAATTCATTATATCATATTATATCGTCCATGCTTATTTGAATTTAAATTTCTATTGTACTCGATTATTACAATAATTGGTCATTAATTCATGTTCTTTTATATAACTTTATCTGATATAAGAGCCTCTTCTGATGTATATATTTTCATCTTTACATTATACTTAATTGGTCATATGTGGTTTGAATCCAAATAAATAATTGTAATTCTAATTCTAATTCATGCGCACACTGAAGACAAATATTTAAAATTTTCATTGGTTATCTCTTTGCTCGTCCACTCAATTTGCCTTGCCTTCAAATATATCAAACGGCCGCTGTATGATGCTGCATCGTCCGCTTTGACTGAACTGTGGCGCAATAAGGAAAGTGGCTATATTTCAACAAACAATGAATATAAATTGCGCAAAATCAGCATAAATGGAAGAGCCATGTTAGCAACAAAATTTTCTTAAACATCTATCAATGAATAAAGCCGATATTTTGTGGAATGCTGTTTTGGTCTAATTTAAATGCTAAATAAGAACTAGGCCTAAGGCATAGCAGGTAAACTTTAAGCAGTAATATAAATCCGATGTCTTAGCATACAAGTTCAATTAGTAATGCACCGCTTCTATCAAATTCAGGATTGCGGCTTTCGTGTAAATTTCAAATATCGCCAACCGTATTTTTCCTTCAAATAAAATTTCAAATGACAAAAAGATTGCTAGAATTATATTTATTATTCTCGTTCATACTCAAAGTGTTATTTAGTCTAAACATTATTGTGAAAAATTATGCATTTTTAGTTAGTGCAGAACCATAATTAACGCGGTACTCAAATATTTAGTTGGCAGTTACTGTCAAAATATCAGGCGACAAATTTGTTTTGTCATGCATTAATAGATTAACAACATTAGCTAAGGATTTCTTGAAAGCAATTCCCTGTACAAAGTAACATTTAGACACGATTTATATCAGAGAATAATGATTAATACAAACATTGTTGTAATGAAGCAAATGAAGTAGGCAAGAAATGACGTTACTACATATTGAAATACGATAATTTCTTCAAAAATATTTGAATAATTACCATAAAAATCTCCTCCTATATATGAAAATTTGAAGATTGAATATAAAATATCCACGTTTCATGAGGTTGCGAAATGATTATATCAAAACTAAGCGGAACTATACCAATATTTATTATTAATATATTTTACTTATAACCGTGTAGGGAATTTATAATTTATAAAATTGGTTAGATTATTTAAAAAGATAAAACAATATTAACTCATATATAAATCTTGTTTTCAAAGCTGAAGAAAAATTGCTGAGAATTATCTTTAAGATATCAAACATTGTGGAGTCTCGAAAATGAATCAAGTATCGTTGTGTAGATAGAAGAGAGCCTCATTAATGCCATGTTCGTATCTGACTGAGTCTAGTTACAAGCTCGTAATTTATCACAATTAATATTTGAACTGGAGTTTGATGAGATTTTCTTCTCATAAAAATCTCTTTTGGTTAAGTGCTGAGACCATTCCAGTTAGACCCTTTAAGTACTCAGACTCAAGGTCAACAGCCATGGTAGCAACACTCGTATACATTTAACTATACAATATGACAGCTTGATATGTATGCGTTAATTAACACTGCACGTAACGAGTTTAATCTATACAGAGATTTAACAGGTAAACAGAATAATTAAATTTCATTTTATGGTCTTCCCAACATGTTTGAATGAGAAAATAAACACTAATTATAGTTTATAATTGACGTGAAAATCAAATTTATAGAACTTGTAAAGCAAATGTAAGATGGCATCCAAACAAAGCCTGAGAGATCCCAGGTAATTCAGGAAAAAATACAGCAAATTAAACTTAACACGAACTAGCAATAAAAATGCATGAAAAGATTTAAACAAAGAATGATTCAAAACTTCCCGTAACAGTTTTATTTTTCAAATAATGTAAGATTTATTCGGCAACGGTGGTTTTAATTTCTAAATTAATTATTAATTTATTTATGGCGAATGAAATACTTCCCTCCAAATATAATGTAACATTTGGCACCACAACTGTAATAGCCCGCATCATTTGAAGTCTAGAGTTCAAATATAATTAATGATAGATCATTTTAGATATAATTTAATTTTATTAATTTAAATGAATAGTAACTAGAACTAAATCATGGGAATGTGTAACCTAGTCATCTATTCAAAATAAAATAATTTATGTAATTATAGTTTAATAAAATAAGGCCATGTTGTTTCTTGTGAAATCTGCATGTATCCAGGATATGAGTAAACAGTTAGTAAAGGACGAAATTTTACTATTTAGCTTTGTTTCGTAATTCAAATTTTTATTATATCAAATGTTTTAGACTTCTTAAAATTGTTGACAGTTAATCGTTCCTACTGATCATTTTATAAAATCATACATGTATACATCAGTTAATCCAAAAATAAATATTAACGTTGTAAAATGAAGATTTAGCTCATTTTGTTTATATAAATGTGTACTGCAAATGGCTTATATCCGAGGATTTTTTAATAAAAAAATATATTACTCATTCTTTTTGCTATTTATGCACCTGGAACATAAAAATTGCAATTCAAAGTAATAACCTTTTGAATTAAAATTGGATTATATACTTTAATTTGGCAGAATAAATTAAGCATTGTAAAATTTAATAAATAAAATAAACAAGTGGACCAATTTCGTCCTTATTGGGAACTCACCACGTATTGTCAATAATTTGATGTATGCAGAGATCAAACCTAGACACGACTGACTCTGTGTCTGTTGGTCTAATCTATGAGTCACTCTGTCACATGCTACACATAATTATCAGATATATACTAACTAGTGTTTCTTGGTTAAACTTTTTTTGAGTGAAGCCGCTATAGCAGATCTTTAGACTTAAATTTCAAAACTTAAACGCTCAATCTTTCATCATTTAACTGATACCACGCTCCCTGGAAAGTGGTAATGAATTTTAAAAAATATAAAATAAAATTAATATGAATGCTTCATTATTTCTTCTTTGCTAAATTAAATAGTACACGCCGCACGTCTGGCAAATTTAATTGAGTTCTAAATGCTATTATTCCTAAAGAATATGGTTCAACATACTTTTTGTTCATAAATTTTGTTATTATGGTTTAAAATTGGTTTGTGTACATTTGGTGATGGCCTAATCGTTTAATGAAATATATTTCACGTTAAATAACAAACGCGGCGAGTACCTAGTTACTAATTTAACAACATATTGATTTGAAGTTTTTTAAAGGAGAATTTTAATAGGCTATAAAAGCTAAGGCTATTTATCTAAGAGACCATTGACTAGTACAGCCATTTTACGAATACACTTCAAACTTGAGCAAAGAATGACATGACTAAAAGAAATTTTTTGACTTAAAACACACTAAACTAATTTTAATAAATATAATGGGATAAACATTCCAGTATGTGATAATTTAAAACGAGAACATGCGATGCCTAATCTTTAAAGAATTTGTGCTCACATTCACAAATATTTTATATTAGAAGTATGTCTAATATTGGACTTATTGATATTTAGATGAATGTAAAACATATATTTTTGGGAAATAGTTCATCTTTTTAAAACGAACAAACAAAATTGAAGTCGATTGCAAATTTTTATTAAAAGCAAAATAAATATATTAAATTGAATTTTATTAATAAGAATCTCGGAGATATCACAAAATCCGAACCCAATTTGGTCATTAGATAAAGCACGTAGAATAATATAAACGATTTTCTTTTTGATTTTGCTTCATTATACATACTGATGTACAGCAAATTCTTGTTGTCGTGCTTACTGGTGACTCATTAGTAGGAGCCGGTATTCTGCCCTTGAACTACTATATATTTGGTTGAAGAATGTGGGAATATAGGACAATACAATCTCCTAGATGAATGTGTAAACCTGCATTAGTGTAGCTAACAACATATAGTCTTCGACAACGCGACATCAACACTAACTCACTCCATATAATATATGTACCGTGTCTGTAAAGAATACCAACTCTATGGCTATTTTGCCAGTACTCGATACCAATATTATATTACCGAAAAAGTACATGGTACTAATACTATGGTTGCCGAGTTGGTACATGGTACCAACACGATGGATTTCAATGTATGCTATAGATCACCAAAATTGAGAATTACTAATATGTCTGAACACCTATTACTCCGACTTGGCAACCATGGTGTTAGTACCATGTATCTTTACGGTACTATTATTTTGGTATTGGATACCGACACGATAACCATAGTGTTGATATCGTTTTCAGACTCGGTAAATATATTATATAGAATGAGTTAACGTTGGAGTCGCGTTGTCGAGGACTCTATATGTTGTTAGCTTCACTAGTGCAGGTTTACACATTTGTATAGGAGATATTATCGTCCTATTTTCCCAAATTCCTCACCCAAATATAAAGTGCGTAAAAGGCGTAATACCGAATCCTACTGATGAGACGCCAGTAAGCACGAAACGAGTGTGCACTAGAATGTACTTTCCGTTCATGCTGTCTTTGGTTTTTACACCAGGTCATAATTGAGCCATTTTGTTACTACGGGTGCAACACCTAATACATAATTGCGCATATATCAGGTCTCCGTCGCAAACAGTATCTATTACTGTTGTTCATTTATTATTCATAATATAATTTCTTCGGAAAAAGTGTTTGCTTACAATAGAATTACTTCTGCTCTGATTTTAATTCGGTTTTAATTTGCACTGAATATCTTCGTATTAAAATTATACGCAGTTATTCTGATGACATCGTATATGTCATTAACATTTTTATCTAACTGCCTAAATTTTGAAATCGCTTAGTATCTAAATTTAATTAAATTCACCATAAATAATTGGAAAGAGCTACCCAACGTACAATTTAGGATTCTAAATTCCAGTATTTTCTTCTGAGTCTGTAAATATATCCATTATATATATATATATATATATATATATATATATATATATATATATATATATATATATATTCATTAAAATGCCCATTGCCTGTGAATATTAGAAAGTATAAATTCTAGGATGTTAAGAGACATTAAATTTTAAAGTGATTATTTATTTTGATTAGTGGTTTATCTTGAGCAAACTAAACTACGTGGTATAAACTTTCATTTACATACTTTATGGTATATTCATTTCATTGAGTTAGTAAATACTAGTCTGATTATATGCTTTACTTCTATTTCTTGCCGGCGGTTTATTAATGGCTGGTTTGTGAATGTATGTGTTCGTGTGTCTGTGTGCTTCTAGAGGTCATTCTTATAGTATTACAGAGTGAAACCTGATATCTGGTCTTCCTTGTTTTAATGGGTTGTGTTATATCATCATATTTTGTCTTTCATATCGCCTTGTTCTTAAGTTATTTATTGTCCACCTTGTAACATTTCTGGATATGCAGATTGCAGTGTTGATCGCTCATCTTTTCGTGTTATTTCATCAATTGTTAAGGATAATAGTGATGTCGTTTATATAAACGATTTTAACTAAGTTTTTTGTCAATCCAGTCAAATGTTTTTTAATGCTGATCTAATAGGAGTTCCGGCTTCCCTGGATGAGGTCAAATTGATTTTGGTTTTTGCTTTTGTGGCCAGTTGAATAAAATATCATTTGGGTAAAACTTTGAATGGTTTCAGATTAAGGGCTTCGACTATATATATATATATATATATATATATATATATATATTAATTTCTCATGCTTTGCCTCGTGTAGATATCTGAAATTCGTTAAATTGATTGGATGCTCCGTTTCAAGTACATGCACGGAAAGAGCTTATTTGTTTAATGGTGAAAGGCCCTTTTTAATTAATTACGCAGTAAATTTTCTGGATTCTTTTGAGAGATTTCTTCTATGGATACAAACATATGTTAATTTGTAGATAATTGAAAAGAACATGAGAATGAAATGGTTCGTGTTTCTGATAAATTTTTTAATAGTTTTTTTCACATGGAAAGGATACAACGAATTTTATTAAGGCTCGCATGCGAAAAGAACATTTTTAACAACCTAGAATACCGAATCAGTAAGATCTCCTCCGAATACAAGATCGAGGAAGAGCTTGGCTAACTGAGGAATCTTTTGCTAAGGAACAACAACTCGGAGTGGTTCCTAGATGTCAACATCAGCCACGTACGATTAGTAAGACAGAGGATAACATTAAAAATGTTTTCTCAAACTTACTCAATAATTCCATGACGTTTAAATATAACCACTAAGGCAAATTTCTCTGGTGGGAAAGTTAAAATTGCATTCATCACACAGGGAAACATGATGATGGATGCCAAGGATCAATTTGAAATTCTCTCCAAATCCATTATAGTTTACAACTTTCCTTGTGTGTACGGTAATATATATACGACTGCGAAAAATAATTTGTTAAAAGAATCCAACAGCACTTACTGTAGAAATTGATTTATAAGACCTGATACTGTCAGGAAAGCCAGCTGTTTGAAAGCATATATTTGAAACATCACCCAGACAATATAACGAATTTTTTCCGTTATACACAAAATAAGTCTGAATAATAAATATAAATACGAAACCTTTTATATAATAAGCAGAAAGCACCAGACCTGTACACTCAATAGATCCACCAACGAGATATTTCACTCGGCGGGTCGTGAATCACACAAGCAACAGAAATTTTCTTGCATCTAGGCGAGACTGAAGACATCAAACCATTGTGAAGAGACAGTCGATCACAGTGACAATAAATAGAATTAAGAGCAGTTTGGCAAACTTTGTCAATATCAACATAAAAAGTGACAGAATCTGAACAAAAATATTTGAGCAATCAAAGCTGTATTTTTGCACACTTTGCGCTGCTACCCGTGGGACAAAATAAAATTCAAGATACGTTATGAAAGGCAACATACGCAGGAAAGTCTTCGTAAATATTATAGCCAGAAAAGTGAAAGCCGGGACAATACACAATCCATTAATACAAAAATATATTCAAATCTCAAACATCAGGCTGTAATCAAATAAGAATGACCCATATATGAGAAAAGGCATACACAAACAAACTCCAAAAACCACCAAGAATAAATTGATGCAAAATGGAAAAACGGATAAACTTCACCCACTTAATCAAATGCAAACAAAGAATGTATTTAAATGAAGGATTTTGATGCGTATTTGAGTATTCCCGAAATAAACCGGTCATTATCCATAATAAACATGCACATTTTTATTAAGTGTTTCGCATTCCTCGAAAAATATATAGATAAATTAGGTAAATTTTCTGGAAGTAGATCAATTTTTAAAATAATTCTCTCTTATTTCCTTGAAATTTTGCCTTGTTTCTCTAACGAATTTAATTAAAATTGTCCTGCTTAACCTAATCTATTATCATTTAAATGGTAGAGCAAATGATGTTTGAGTATTTACTTGTAGCATAAATTTTAAATTTAATAAAGCCATTTATTTTGTTACTAGGTAAAATATTTATGTAATATTAGTACTGTATTGTAGCAAACACTCAACATAGGCAGACATTTACCAAACCAATCAATGATTGCGCGAGTGGTGGCAACAATTCTTTAAACAAATCTTGCGAATTTGAAGAACATGTGACGGATGGTAATTTTCCTATGTTGTTCAACAACTGGTCAAGTACAATAGAATTGGCGTTTACTTCAAGCTCGCAAACTTGATTTAAAGAATTTCTGCCACCAAACGCGCAATCATTGATTGTTGATTTGTATTTACTATGTATATGTGGCGTTAGCTGCAAAAAGTTGATGTTCGTCACTGCAACGAAATTGTGCATCTGGCATCGCCAGTCAATTACAATTTATTCGAGAATACTAGATCTGAGAGCCGTATATCCTATTTTGCTTTCCATATATGTGCATTGCGTTTTGATCCTCGCTTGTCAGCTTGCCGTCGTACTCTGAAAGGAAGTCGCAAAGCATCATTTCGTGTGACTGACGGTAGTTTTGCTATGTTGAACGACAACCGGTTAAATACAATGGGATTGGTGCTTAATTCAAGCTCGAAAACTTTGGTTAAAGAATTATAGATAATTACCGTCAAAATATTTTTTCCAAAGATAATTTTATATATTTCAAATTTATAAGTGCATTCTTTTAAATTCCTTCTTTGCGTAGGCATTTTACTATATCGTTGTAATACTAATAATCACGGCTTTTGAATATTTAATCCAGAGTATAAATATATCTTCATAACTTTCATGGGGATACACACGATATGTCCCATGTTTATTGGTTGAAATCTATTAGCCAATAGAATAAGAATACGATAAAAATCATTTCTTGTGAAATATTCTTCCACATAATTTATTATCGTTAATCGTAAAAAATGTGAAATTCTCATAACGGTAGTTACTATTTTCGGATTATAACATGTTAGGTGTGCTTAGTCATTTAATAGAATTCGCATAAATTTAACATTGCTAAAGTTTTATCCTTAACCACTCGGAATAATCATGACAATGCGTGATAATTCTCAAACAGACAAACAAATGGAAAAAGGGATACCAAGTAAAACTAATCGCTTTGCCTACCTCGCCAATCAGATTCACCTACAGCTGCTGTCATTAAGTCCACAGGCGACATATGGCTCGCCTGAATGGATTTATCGTTTGCATAGTGAAAGCAAAAATCTCCACCAAACTTCTTGTGCAGGGAGAAACATTGAAAATACAAGTGATTTTAATAAACACAATCAGCGCCATTCGTGTCCTAGACTCAATTTTCCAGCTATTGGAGAAGATAAATCAGAAAATATACAAGATCATTTAAAAGACCAGAAAAGTATGGTAAGTGTGCATTATTTACGTAGACGACGACAAACGGCAGAATCTCGTGTTTCCTTCGCTACAGATCAGTTAATGCAAAATAAAACTAATATAACTTATGTATCCTATTCCAAAACAACACCGAATTTTTCAAAGACTACAGATCCCTCTAATCCTAGTGCTTGTAAGCGACCAATGACTATTGACTCGAAGGTTGTCAATGAAAGTTACTCAGGAGACTCTCCATTGAATTCCTCGATGCTAACATCAAAACAAAACGTCAAACCATTAGCTTATAGCAATAGAAAAATCAATCATGCATCATATTCAAATGACACAGAATTAAACACCACGTTGAATTTCTCATCCGAAACACAATGTTCGTCATCCCAGAACCAGCAATACTATCATCCGCATCATATATCAGGCAATGAATTTCGGCGGAAAACAACAGATAATGTAACATCCCCGTTAATTAATCCAACCTTTAATATTCACAAAAAGCGCTCACGCAGTTATACTAATGCAATTCTCGACACTCACAAGGAAATATACTTTACAGATTGCGGTATGTCAAATTTGCGTATGGAAGGACGTTCAAAAGCGAAATATTGCTTGACTCAAAACAAAGTTGTCAATGAAACTGTTCGTAAAGTCAAAGACGGTGACACGAACCGAAGACCGTTGAAATCGGCTGTCCAACAAAAATGGCGCAATTCCATGTCAAAGATGACATCTAAACTCGGTTTGCTCTCTTCAATGACATTAGATCAACCGTATCCATTTCTTCACAGGTTTGAAACTGATAAACTTATATTACGCAACGCAGAAGAAACCTGTTCATCGAGAAAATCTCGAGGAAATAGTGATTGTATTACGCAGCCACGTCGTATTCTTCCATCGGTCACGCACGAGTTCCCAAGTCTCAATAATCGTAAAGTGTCTTATACTCTTCAAACACAGGAGATTAATTCTCGTCAAATAAGACATAAATCACTTCCTGTAGCTCATTTCGAAAATGCCACTTCCAGTCAGTCTATTATAGCAGGTAAAGTGCAAAATTTTCGAAAATTCTCAGAGCCCAAGTATTTTACTGAACAAAAATTTACTGATGAGCAGCCAACTTACATCAAGTTCAAAGATCGACCGCATTATTTTTCACTTGACGGCATATGTGCCCATCGAAGACATTTTTCTCAAATTCCATTTTTCAGTAATAAACGAAGTAGATCAAACAGTGAAAAGAAGCAACAATTTAGAGGTAATAGGCTTAGTCATAGAAAAGTTACTAAGCAAAACGTCGATTTGGATTGCTCAGCAAATAAAATAAATACATGTAGAACCAAGATAGTAAATAAAATGCCACTGAAATATTGTATTGGCTGCCTAAGGATAAGAAACCTGATCAAAATTAAAGATGAAAATGATAAAAATGATGATGGTATTAGTAAAAATGGTAGGACTAAAATGCAGGATAAATGCGAAAATAATTCTGTCATAAAAAATGACATCTGTAAAACTTCCCGAATAGCATTGCCTTTACCACAAGATTGTCGCAATATTATTTTGTGTACAGGCGAAGAAACATCTAAAAGTGGGCCTAAGAAAGAGACTATATGTGCAAAATTGGACGAAGGTCCTCTTAAAGGCAAAGCAGAAAATAAATGCACATTTGTCCCATATGGCGATAAATGGTGTTCATCGCATATAAGTGGCTTTAAACAAAGTTTGTGTATGTTCAAAATGCAGTGCTCTTTCAAACAGAATCCCCCTAAACAAACAGATAATACAAAGGCGAGAAACGTAAACTTGAAACAGAACTCATCTGAGGAGCAGGATTTGAGCTCAATACAAGACCAATCTGTGATTAAGCTGCGCTCAGTATATAAAATTCCGTGTAATTATAAAAGAGGAAGGAAACACTTTCATTATTTGAATAACGATTTAAACCCGTGTATAAATTTATTGTCGGAGGCTGAAAAAGAATTGAAAATTAACAAATGCGCGAGCAATATAGAAAATTCAACCGACAATGAAGAGCTAAGTAAAGTGAGTTATCAAAGTGACGCAAAGGCAATGCCAAATGAACAAAAAATTCTGCTTAACCAAATGCACATTGAAAATTGCACTCAAACGGTGGCGAAACTTCAGCCTCGAAAACATCAAGATTCCCTTTCCTTTCGGGTGAATAGTCCAATATTTAACGATTACTCATCTGGCGTTGCGCATAAATACTACAGTCCCATAATGGAGTATAGTACGCCTACTTTCCACGACAAGGGAAGCGATTGCGGTTCGTACAATTCAAACTTCCGAAAGGATGCCGACGTTGTATTAGATAATAGTGAAATCCATAAGTCTAACTTACTTCCAGATGCTGAAATACTTGGCAGAGCTTTGCAACGTCATTTAACATTCACGATGAGAAATAAGTAAAGAAGGCGAATGCTACGAAAAGTTTTCTCTGTATTTATCCATTCATTTTACTTTCTGGTAAATACCTACATTGTTTAATGAAAACGAGTTATTAAGATATTGATTACACATAATATGATTCACATAATTTTATTTGTTAAATATTAGTTTAATGTAGCTTTAAAATAATATCGGAAGAATTTGATCATTTAAAATTTGTTTCCTTGCCGAATTTGGCATTGAGTTTTCAAGTTCATTTAACCATTTGAGATTTGGTTTTTCGTTGCACATATTTTTATTTGAAATAACTTATATTCATGTTTATCAGTATTCTTTACTGATTTCTTTACTAAAGCAGACATTGAAGGCGATTTCAGTATTAATGTTCCTTACCAACAATTTCTAATATTGGCTCTAGAGAAATTTGTACACATTTAAACATTTGCATGATTAACTAGGAATTCGATACACTTATAAATTAACAACTGATTTTTCACCATAATTTTCTGTTCATTCGAACTAAAATCAACTATATGTATTTATACTCATTTAATGTATAATTAAAATAAAGAAATAGGTGATTATGAATGCATACATTTGCACAAACACACTTATTATCAGTATACATAGAGATACAGTCAAACGCACGCCAGAGTCTAAGACTATCGAAAATGATGCCAGATTTGTTCGCGCATAACGCTTCATTTCATGCGAAGTTTTTTCTCGTGGGCCACTAGACTTCATGAATAGGCCACGCGTGATATAGATGTTTAAACTAAAATTGCGTAAATTTGCTAATTATATGATTAATTGCATTCCGAACGCGTTCAATCGAATTTTGCATACACTTTTGGATTGTGAGCCTTAAAAATGCATAATTCCCATTCCAGAGACAAATAGAGAAAGAAATTTCATCAAATAGACGAACAGTTTCTTTTTTATATTCTTCGCAATTATGTAAAAATGAACATCTCTCTCTCTCTCTCTCTCCATATATATATATATATATATATATATATATATATATATATATATATATATATATATATAGAAATGCCAAACAAATTAGAAAATGTAATTGTGGAGAGATTTTGAAGTAAGGGAACAACCAATCAACTGAGTGCGTCACGTCCAGTTCAAGCTCAATGTCCAAACGTGCCTTCTTTCTTGCCTAAATCCAACTGAAATTTGTTTATCCATAAGGATTTGTATGTGGCTAACTCCTTTCTGTTATTGTATTTATTAATTATCTTAAATGCTACGTCTGGAGAACATACGTGTGAGGTTTCAACGATATGTCGCCCAATTTCAGACGTGTAGGCCGATCGACCAGACGGCTATTTACTCGAATAAAAGTGCATAGCAACTTAAACTCCTATTCTAAATCAAAGGTGAATAAACGTCTCCAATTGTGCTACAATTGTTTCCAGACACAGCATTTAAGATATTTAATAAATGCAATATCTGAATGAAATTATTCACATACGAAGATTTATGGATAACCATACACCAGTCGAATTTATGCAAGCAGAAAAAGCATGTGCGGGCATTCAGCTTGAACTGGAAGTGATGCACGAAATTGTTTTGTTGTTCCCTTACTTCACACTATCTGCACGTTTATATTTTCTGTTTTGTGTGGCCTTTCATATATATATATATATATATATATATATATATATATATAAAAGTAAACATGGTGAGTGTGAAAAAAAGGAAACCAATCAATTACGTGTGTCACCTCCAGTTCAAGCTCAAAGCCTGAACATTATATATATATATATATATATATATATATATATTTATATATATATATAAGAGATATTCATTAAAAGATACATAAAATTAATATGATAAAATTTCTATTTCTTAATGCACGTTAAAAGAATACTATAAGATTACATAATAGACAGGTAATTTAGACTCAATTAAGTGCTAGACGAAGTCAGAATTAGATTAAAAGTAGAATGAGAACCGAAGTAAATTCTTAGCTAGTCGAGCTACAAAGCAAGTAATACTTACCTAATAGAAGATTAAGTTACCAATGATATTCACTATAAAGTTCTCATTCTATGCGAAAACATTTGAAATTTTAATATATCCATTTTAAAATTTGTAAAGTATTTAGCCAACTCTCTCACGTTAATAATAATAATAATAGATTAAAATTTTATTACAACCAAACACCAAAGAAAAAATTAAACTAGTTCAATTCTCAAATATAACTTAGCTGGGTTAAAATGTAATTGACAATTACCAAATCTATATTTGCTTAATTCACTCGTCATTTTTGGAGAATTTTAATTTATCAAATCTACCGTGTTTCATTTTATTTTCATGGTTTGTAAAACCTGATGCATACGAGATTTTATGTACGCCAACATTTTTAAATCGATAAAAATATTTTTTTTAAATTATATTGCTTTTCATTTTAATCCATTTGAGAGTTACAATGCATTTTTAAATAAAGATCTGAATTAAAAAATAATCAGTACAACATTCGCCAGCGGAAGTCACAATCGAATAGACGCACGAACTTCGTTATTACTGCCTTCTCGTATGTTAGATCTAACCGCGAAATAAGACTACACAAATTTGTGCTCTTAGCATAAATACAAGTAGCAGTCAAACATTGATTGCTCTAGTGTGGTGATAATGGTTCTTGGCCCTTGTAAAATATTGACTTCGAAATTTATATTGAATTTCTAAAAATATTGTTTCTATATTTTCAATAATTTAAGTTCTATTTTTTTGCATACTTTTTAAATCGAAGATACTTTATTTCGATTCCCCACAAACATTTTAAATTTGCTTTGAATGATCAAGCGTCTTTCGAAGCACAGCTTCTTCGGTTATTAAATTTGTTTCTCTTTCAATGTTTAAGAAAATTCTACGCATTAGTCTGTCATCTCGACTACTTGTTCTTATGGTTGTCTTTAGAGCTTGTTCAATGGTTGCACAACTGATAATACAGAAAGCACAGTAAAACGACACAAAAGTGTTATACTTGATCTGAATATTGAAAAAGCTCTGAAGATTACCATGGGAATGAATGGTTCAAATGTTAGCACAACGGCAAGAAGCTTCATAAATATTAGAAAAGGAACAAATTTAACATCGAAAGTAGCTGCGCTGCTAAGAGATGCATTGTAATTCGAAGCAAAAGAAAAATGAAATTTCAGAGGTCAGATGATCAATATGTTCAAGGCCTTCAAATAAAAGAAAGTGCAAATAATTAGGCAAGTTTCTTATACTGATTTTATTCTAATTTGTTTGAAATGGAATATTATTCTTAATTTTGTAGTTTAAATTCTCAGTTATGTTGGATAGTGCGGTAAAATCACTTTAGCATTTATTTTGCTTAGGCTAAATAAAACAATTACTTAAAAACTATAATAAGCGTAAATATGAATTAATTAGAGAGAAGACTAAAATAAGAAATCGGTTGCTTTCTCATTTTCCGGCGAATGATTTTAATTGCTTTAAAGAGTTCAGTGATAAGGCGAGGTTTAAAGAAAAGAAGAGGTCTAAAAGAAGACACGATTAAAAGCTAGAATGCCTAAGAGTTAAAATACTCAAACATACGAATATTGATATTCCTTCATAATTATTCGTCAATTTCTCTTCAGTGCATCTAAAACGAGAACAGCTCTATATATATTCGTAGCCTTGCTCTAAATATTGCTGTTCCCTTAAAAATACTCGCCTAAGAATGGGAATATAATGGAAGCTATAAGGATTTTCATTGCTAGTTGGAACTTTATATATTAACAGATGCCAAATAGGCTCCACATCAAGGAAAGTATAACCATGAAACATTAGTTAGTATATGATTCCAAATTGCGTGTAGCCTACGGCAGGGTGGCCCAGTGGATAGAGTAACAGATTCCGTAGCAGACATGCCTAGGTTCGAGCCTTGTCCGTTGCTAATTCTGTACAGTACATGAAGAGCCCTCAATAAGAATGAAATCGGTCTACTGGATGAACTGCCTTTTCTAGATTGTGCAAAAGCTTAGCTTATACAGGCAAATGTATGTATATAATGTGACTGGTGTTTACATCAAAATCGAAATCTTGTTTTAAATACATGTTTTCACCATCTGCGTAAGTGATGTTTTGAAATAGAAATGAAAGGCGTGTCAATGCGAAAAAGATTGTCCGTTCCGGTTACTAAAAGTTATGCATTATACCGAGAAAGCACTCCTAGAAAGAACACCTATTAAACCAAATTTATTTTTAAGATACTTTGATGATATTTTATAATTTGGCAGCAATGGTGATAATGATATTATTTAATTCATTAATTTTGCGAAGGATCTAGGTGATCATAAGTTCACGTTGGGAAATGAAACGAGGTGAAGGATAGCATTCCCTGATGTGCAACTGAGGTGAAACGGAGGAATATTAGAAAAGATGGTCTCTTAGAAAATTACCTATTCGAGTATCCTAATTAATTTTTACTCAAAAAGTAAAAATGGTATGAAAATAGGTATTTTGAAATCTACGGTAATGGTAAGTCTTATTATAGCTTATAAGAAATATAAAAATGTTGAAATGATATATTTTAAAGAAATATTTATAGAGAGAGGATACCCACATGATTTAGTAGATAAGACAAAGGAAGCATTTTTATAGAAATTCATTTCTGCTTCGCTACATGAACATTATGAAAAACTTCAATACAACTGTAGGACTGTTAATATAAGATTCGAAATTGAGTATAAAAATAAAAACATTAGGAGAAAAATATAATTTTAAAACTGTATTGAAACAAACACTAATCTTAGACCGTAAGCTATCTTTGAATATTTCAGACGTATATGAAATACCTCGCAAAGACTGTTATCTGACGTATGTAGAGAAAAACGTGCTCACAATTATGGTCGAAAGAGATAAACATAAAACAGTCTGCAAATATGGTCACACACAGAAATCGGTCCCGGTTAGACACTCACACGAATCTGGCTATCAGATAGTTTTGGAAGGCCGTAAATGTACCTCAATATGCAATTTCAATTGATTGACTAGATTGCTAAGAGTGTCAATTGGATTAAAATCAAGCAGTAGTATTATGTATGTATCAGTAGTTGCGAAATCGCCATACCGTATATTCAATGATGAATAGGCATTAACAGCAAAATAGAAGATCGGATGAATCCGAGGAATCTAATATTCTGAGTTAAAGATTAAAAGTTTCATAGAATAGGGAATATATTCAATGTTCAAATTTCAATTTTGCGTATTTCTTTAATTTGCTACGTTTAGCTAACAGGGTTTATTTAACTTGTTTTCATTATTGAGTAATGCCTTATAATTCTTCTGAAATTATATGTCAAGTATCCATTTATGCCTGAGCCTCTTTTGTGACTATTTTAATTATCCTTTCTCTCCTTTGTAATGTCATACGCTCGCATTTCATTTACTTTTGTTATTTAGACGTATGTTTCATATCGGACTAACCTCAGCTTTACAATTTCATTCGCGAATAGCAAGTTTAACACACTCTAGCATTTGTTAAAAGTTAAAAAACAAAACAGCAGCAGCTTTACCTGTCTAACTTGTCGGAATTTATTTTTCTAGAGAGTAACGTGATTTTGGGTTTGCTTAAGTTCAAATACGCACTAATAATAACGCTATCTGGCTAGACAAATGAACTTAATAAATTACTGAAGCTTTGGAAGCCTGCCTATGATCTGGTATTGTTTGGCATGGATAAACTTGATAAATTTAAGTGGGTGTGAAGGAATGCTAGATATATAGGTTGGTGTAATCTTAACATGATATATAGAACGAATGATTCGTCTAAATTTAATACGTCAATTGAATTTATAACGTTGTTTATCCTATAATCCTTTTAAAATATGAAAATTTAGATGCTTATGCCTAAACGTAGAAGAATATAGTAATACATATTTGAATAGGGTTATGTGGATGTATAGATAGTTGTGTGAAATTGATAAGGAAACACTTGAATTGGTTAATAATAAATTGTATTAATGTTCATAAGATGATGTGGTGCTGAAGAAGAGAGGTGATTGAGCTATTTTATTGTGCTTCTTCACAAATATGTCTTGTTGAGATTTTGAGTTGCGTGGTACGCTTTGCTGCGTGGTTTTGGCTTGACACACTTTGATAATGAAGTATTGAAGATTGTAACAAAAATATTATTCTTAATTTACATTTCGGGAAGGATCTCAAAGTCAGGTAATTGACTTGGATTTTATAAAATTTGATTGCAGTGTGCCAGCTTCATATTTTTCAATGCCGCGTTTTGCGTACGCGGGTTGTAGATTTGCACCAACAGTTTCACCAAGATCCGATTGATCACAATTTCAATTTCCTTTTTGTATTCGATCGGGCTGAGTTTGTGTTCTTCCAAATAGAAATGCGATCTATCACATCTTTGTTTACTGGTGACGTTTCGATGCTTCTTTTCCAGCACCCTCCTCAGGCAACTATACACAGTACAATACTCACAATAGCAGATTTAAGCAAATGTGGTAACCTCGTTCCGAAACCGCTCTATTTCAATTTTATTTTATTGATTCACCACTTGTTTTAAACGTAGAATTTGTCTCAGTATCTAAACTTAATATATGCATATGTCTAGCGGCCATGGAAACCATCACCCAACAAATAAATCTATATATATATATATTTCTAATTAGGAAGAAAAAATACATTAATAACAAAGTGGATAAAGACTATGTATTAAGTGAATACAAATTATCGCTCTACTGTTATTCATATATATAAATTCTGGGTTTTCAATTGATTATGCTAGCGGTAACAAATCTGACTCGCTTTTATTTCTATTTCTTGTTTTTCCAGGTGGGTAAGTGTGTATGAATTTGTGTTTGTGTGTGTGCCTGTTTGCATGTAAAGGTCATTATTGATGTATTGCAAAGTGACGTCTGAGATAAATTGAAAACCCAGAATGTATATAAATGAATGATTGTAGAGCGATGATTAGTATTCACGAAATAAATGGCCTTTATCCACTTTGTTATTAATGAGTTTTTTCTATCTAATTAGAAATATACTGCACATTTACTATGTCACGGTAATCAAAGTTAAAAATTCAAAACTGATAAAACAGAAAACTTGAATGTCAAATACTGTTTTTATTTTAAGCCGGGAACTCTAATGTATACAATGGCGTATGAGGTATTGCGCACCTAGTAACAAATTAGTTCAAATATGGTGCAGCAAGTTACCTAGATGGAAAGAAAGTGAATGTCAGAGCGACGCTTAGTCAAAAAAGAGAGAAAGGAAGAGAGAGTATGGACAAATTAATGATTTTCGAAACCAATAGTAATCACAACGCTAAGTTAAGCAACTCCTCGAAATAATCGCATAAGAATATATGCTCATATGACTCAAATAAATCATTTTACCTATATACATATATATGTAAATATAATATCGTAACACCCTTATACATATACATATATATTTACATATATATGTATATATATATAAAGACAATTGATAGCCGTTAACTATAAATATTTTATATTATTATTATTTATTTATTACCTTACATTCTATATACAAAATACATATCAAAATGTATAATATATATATATATAATATATAATATATATATATATATATATATATAATATAAGCAACAGTGTGAGTCTAATATCTCAAATAATATATATATTCTTTTGAAATGCGAGCTTTAATAAAATTCATTGTACCCTTCCTGTGTGCAAAAACAAAAATAAATTTTATCAGATATAAGAAACGTTTCTTTCGCATTGTCTTCTCAAATATCTACTAATGAACATATCTTTATATATAAATTGGAAAGCAAAACAAGATAGAAATATGTGAACATAGAGAGAGTGTGAAAAACAGAAACCAATCAAATTGCGTGCGTCACATCCAGTTCAAGCTCAATGCTTGTACGTGCTTCTTCTGCTTGCATAAATCCGGCTGCAATTTGTTTATCCATAAGGCTTCGTATGTGGCTAGCTCCCTTTTGTTTTTGCATTTAGTAATTACTTTGAATGCTACGTCTGGAGAACATACGTGCGATGTTTCGATGATGTGTTGCGCAATAGCAGACGTGTCCAATTCAGCCATTTGATTTCAAACAGCGAAGTTGCAAATGTTCCTCAGCCGTTAATGTCGATATCAAATATTATTTACCAATATACATGCGCAAGTTGTCGATCAACTTACGTAGGCCGATCGACCAGACGGTTAATTACTCGAATGAGAGAACATTGCAACTTGAACGCCTGTTTTAAATCAAATGGTGAATACACGTCTGCTATTGCGCAACACATCATCGAAACATCGCACGTATGTTCTCCAGACGTAGCATTCAAAGTAATTACTAAATGCAAAAACAAAAGGGAGCTAGCCACATACGAAGCCTTATGGATAAACAAATTGCAGCCGGATTTATGTAAGCAGAAGAAGCACGTACAAGCATTGAGCTTGAACTGGATGTGACGCACGCAATTTGATTGGTTTCTGTTTTTCACACTCTCTCTATGTTCACATATTTCTATCTTGTTTTGCTTTCCAATTTATATATAAAGATATGTTCATTAGTAGATATTTGAGAAGACAATGCGAAAGAAACGTTTCTTATATCTGATAAAATTTCGGATAGACCTATAGATCTACATATCCGTCTATCTCCCACATTTTGAGTTCCTTTTAAAAGACAACTTGTTAGCTGTTAACCATGAATATCTTCTCTAAGACCCCGTTTTTATTCATTTGTTACGGTATACGAAATATATAAAATACATATAAATATATATAAAACCATATATATAAATATGAGCAACAGCTTGAGCCAAATTTCTCTAATATAATCTTCTATCTCCTAAACATTGCTAAATCTGTATACTATCTTCTCGAACATTTTTTGATAAAGATACAGATGTAAGAACTGATACTGGTATAGGTCATTCGAAATCAGTCTTCTATAAGCGGGGTCTCTTACTTAGGTTCTTACTTAATTCAAGTTCCGCGGCCTCCAGTTTTCTGACCCTAGAAAATGCTTCATTAAATGATTTTTCTACCGATGTCACATTCATTATATCCTTCCATGATTTTATTTCAATCGATACTCTAATTTGTCTAGCTAATCTGTTGCGGTTGCATAACGCGATGCGTTTGCATCCCTCCCAGTCTATTTCATGACCCGTTTCCTTCGAATGCCTAGCTAGGTCTGAGTGACCAAAAGGACTCTACCCAATATATACTTAACTTAATTACCTGATCCATTTACCGTCCACAATCTGATGTTTTCCAGGTTCTCTTTTCAATGAAACGAACTTGATACACTTTTCTTGATACCTTCTTTAATCTACAGGTAATAATAAATCTTCATTAGTTAAACTTTATATGGCATTTTGAGCTGTGAATTAATGAACGTCAAAAACGAATATTTTATATTAAAAACAGGAACGAGGAACAAACCATATTTATTAAAAATATGGACCAGGTAATTACGGAATACCTTATATCGCCCCAATTTATTTCATTTTAATATTATGCCCTGTTCGTCGAGGATGTCAGAAATTATTTTCGATCATTTTGATTTTATGTGCACTATTTTAAAGACTTGATATTTTTCCGGGCTTCAGTTTCTTAGAATAATTACCTTCTGAGCAATAGAAAATTAATTTCGTAGCATCATATACATAATTTATAGATTCCATAACTTTATGACTGGTTAAATATAGGGCCAATATAATTTATCTTGTTAAATGTTTAATACAGAATAGCTTAACAGAAATGAACGCGAATATTTTGTAATGCGTCTTGCAAACCAGTTAAGCCTTCAGCATATCTATAAATATACATTTAAAAGACATTATATTCGTTATTATAAGAAGCGTTTCCGTATAAGCTAATTGAGTTCCTCTAAATGAAATCTGCTCCTGATGTGCATGTGACAATCGCAGTTAAGTTTATAAAACACTTGAAGCTATTTCTATTTGCAGGATAGGAAGTATTCAGGTTAATAATTATGTTAAATCAACTTCATACTATTTTTCCGACAATGCGATGTGAAAGCCAACGAACAATATACTATGTTTACTAAATCGAAAATTGGTGCCAACACTTTGATTTTGGATGTAGGCCGAATTTCAAAAAAATTGAGAATAAAAACTATTTTAAAAAAAGGTAACTCTGGGAAAGACTTATACCCTGGCCTCGAAGGACATCATCCATTACCTTCATGGCAGGCATGGTATCATACAATAATCTATATTCGCATTGCCGCGGAGAACTAATATATATGTATTTATGTATTAGGTATTGCGTAACTAGAGAAGAGGAAGTTCAGATAGTACAAGAAATACATGCCAGCCGACGTGAGCAAAAGTTGTAAACTCAGGAAGACATTAAAAAACCCACTCGCCTACTTGATTACTATTTCATGCCTTTGAATAAATCTAAATAAACCATAGCTTCATTGCTAACTTTCAAGGAGCGCTCTAAAACACTTTCAGCGAAACATAAATTCACAATGCACTGCCTTTATCCAACGGCAACCAACGCAGTGGTTTTCACAACATTTATTTTAAAACACTTCCTATCTGTTGTATAAGGATTTGTTAGATTTCCTCAAGATAGAATATTACGTTATGGAGAAACGTCGAAAAGTGGCGTTTTAACGTCGAAACATGCTAAAGGTTTCATATGCAGGAGCGTGTTTTATTTTGCGCCAGATATCACATCCATCAGCGGATTTCATGCACGACTTCCCCATTGACTTATTCAACTGATTTTTCAGTTATAAACTACTAGCAGCTAAACAAAATATTTTAATGTTTCGATTAACATACTCCTAAAACTCAATATTACTTATAGTCTAATTCTGCATAGTATTACATACAAAGGTGAACAAAGACTCGGAGTTAAATCAGCAGTTGAAGCTGCTATTTTTCAATTAAGCATCGCAAAACAGCTTCTCGCGCGAAGCGATTTTGACTGGGTATGTTTTATGCGACTTTGAACATGCGCATACGAACATAGGCTATCAGTATATCTACACCAAACAATACATTGATTACGTGAGTGGTGAAAAATTTCTTTAAATTATGGTTGCAAGCATGATGTAAGCACCAATCCCATTGAATTTAATCAGCCAAACAACAAAGCAGTACGTGTGAATAAATGTAGCTTTGCTCTGTTGTTCGACTGGTTAAATACAATGGGATTGATGCTTACTTCAAGCTCGCAATCTAAGCTTAAAGAATCAAAGGTTCTATAAATTTTATTCAGCAAACATTATTCTTTTTATACTGACCACCAGTAGCAATGATATTAAATCTATGATGAAATTAACCATCATTCGTTTACTATTAATTCTTTAGGATAAGGCTCTAAAATGTGATCTCGTATTTTAATAAAATATATATATGAAATAGTACATTTAGCAAGAATATTTAGCAACAAAATAGATATAATTGTATATAATTTGCAATTTGAAATATCTTATTTTCTACCTCATATTTCAATTATTTTTGTTTCTCTTCAATATTTTGAAGGTGTAAGAATAACTGACAAGCTCTAGCAGAAAAACCCTATATTCGTTTATTATTTCTGATATATTTTAACTAAGAAATTAGCAAATAATAAATTGTGTTATAATCACATTTGCCCCATGGTTTAACAGAAACAGTTTAATGCTTAACGCGGCACCTGAGTTGTTTTCGCATTCTAATTGTGTAAACCTAGCTGACGGTAACTTTAGCGTCTTCTCACACCAAACCAGTGTAGTGTGTTTATTATTTGTACATATATTTATACTGAAGTTGAGTTTTGATACAATACACAGTTAAATGCATAAATAAATTGTTATGCAAGACTCAATATACTTGACTTGAAATAAATTGACAACTGCCCTCCAGTGACATACATGATAAGTTAAAATATAGACTTTATTGGATAAATCATAAGAATCTCTAAAATAGTGATTGGAAATAATAAAATTGACTAATAAAGGTGGAATTATATAAAGATTTTGATTAAAAATTTAATTAATTAAATTGGAATTGCTACAAGCATATAATAAAAACAATACAGTTAATTTATAAAAAAAATAACTAATTAACAGAACTCTACTTTGAATGCATGATTGGCGAATGTTGATATATGATATAAGTCGTCTAAACGTCCCTGTTAGGCAAGCGCATTCAAATATAAATGCTAAAATAACAGTGCCAGAAATAATGCTCTCTCTTCCGGTTTACTGCTTATTTACTCGTCAGAGTTAAATTTACCGTGATAAACTCAACTAATCACTCAGGAAATGCATTAACAACAAAAAGATTTAAAAATTATAGTTATTCTCATAGACAACAGTCTATAAATACTTTTTAACTTAAATTTGACGAGACGTGAATAGCGATAAATTAAACTGACAAAACTGATTTTATGCCTAACGAAGTAAAACATTTTAGCTTTGGAAAGGTCGTTCTCTTCAACTGGTCTTTTTTTTAAATTAGACAGAAATATGTTCAATACTATATTTTGAAAAGTACGAAGACAATGGCATATGTACAATCTTAAGTATGTGAACTTGAAGTTTTGAAATTTTAGGATATATCTTATGTGGCCTATATAGAACGCATAGCCCTACTTTCTGAGAAGAGGCAGCTTTAGTCTTTAATAAAGAAAATTGTAATTATGACGTCTAATCATGGTTGTTCGCTCTTGTTCCGACGTACTTTTTAACCTAAGACCCTCTAATAGTAATTTTAGAACATTAGTTTCGTATGACTCATGTATTTCCCTTAAAAAAAATAGTTGAAATTTAAAAAATTCTTAAATAGAATCAATTTTATGCATGCATGTGTGCTCTTTTGTGCTGCCTCAGGATGTGCATTTCCCGCTTCCTGATTTTGCTGTTTAATACACGCATTTCATTCAAATATCTATACCTTTCTTTCCGAAAAATGTGCATATTAACTAGCAGAAATTACAGTCCAGCTGAGTTTTTCCAAAAAGCAAATGGCCTTTTTTAATTGTTATTTGTAAACCTGCTTTACAATAAATTTTTATTTCCATATCTCATTTATTTCTAAATTTAGATAACAAATACATAAAGGTGGCTGAAGTAATTTTTTAAGTATAAATAAATTGTCTGAAACTAGATCGAAAACTTCATTTAAATAATTATTATCATCCGCGCAACCAATGCTTGTTTAAATATATATGTTAAATTCAGCATCACTTCCCTAGGCAGAGTGGTATCTGTTCTATAATGACCGATTTTGGGTAGTTAGTTCGAAATTTAGATATACATTGATTTTCAGGTAGGCACCAACAAAAAGAAAGGCTAACCAAGAAACATTAGCATACGGCTGAAAATTTTGTGTGATCTACGGCCGAGTGGTTCGATATAGAGAGCACAAAATTCCGAAGAAGACGTGCCAATGTTCGAGTCATGCCCGCGGAAAGTACTATATAGTACTTGATGGGTTGCCAGTAAGGACGAAACCGGTCTACTTGATGAGTTGCCTTTTATACATTATAAAATGCTTGAATTATAATGAATTATGTATGTATATAATGGGACTGGTGTTTACACTAATATTGCAACTTTTTTTAAATAAATAATAATACCATGTCACAACTAAGAACACCTGACTATTCTACAAATAATAATAATTGTAACTATTAAAGAAATAGTAAAAATTAAGTTATATAAGTCAACGTTTAAAATCTAAATAAAAAAATGGAATTTATATTTCTGCAAAAGAAATATGAACTTCATAAAATAAAATTCAGGAAATTAATAATAATGTTTGAATAACGTAGGAAAGATTAAACCTTCGCTATGCATTAGAAACAACTTTTACTTTACTTATATTAAATATATTTATAAATTTCGGTTAATTTTAATTCAGAAAATATTTTTTTAAATTTTTTCTCTTTAAAATATTATTTGGTTCATACATTTTTACTTGCCTTATAATGTACTGTACTAGATGGATTAATTCATTATGCCTATGAAACAATTATAAGCATTTGTAGATTTTCATCATTGGCCGAAACTCCATACAAATACTATGGAGGAATTAATGATTAATGGGACTGTAAACGATATGTACTTTGTTCAAAAACAGTATTCTTGTTACTATGCGTGCTGTGTGTTCACACATTGTGTGTTGACTCAAACACTGTGTTTTTTTGATTCGCAGTATTATCGGTCAAACGATACTCATGATGTGAGAGAATCACATTTTTCATTTACATTCTTAATTGAATATATTATGTCAGATAACTATAAAAATGCAAAAATCAAATGAATGCCCCGTGATTTTTACCGTCAATTATAAGTTGTAACCAGAATATATTTCAATAATTAATACATTGTGACTTACTAGAATTTTCGTTTAGATGCGACATTTAAAGGAACCGCTTATAACAATAATTTATTTATATAGAAAATCCTTTGTTAAATCAAATCAATTAAAATTAATTTGAGAAATAAAATGAAGTGAAGATTACAACTTTTTATTATTTAGTATATTGTTTTATAAAATTACAATTTCCATGTTAATAATGTGGGAACGCTGGGATTCAGGATTGAATATTGTGCTTGTTTGAGAATATCATATTACATTGCAATGCTACTTAGTGTAGTAATAATCTATGCATGCGCCATAAATTCAGTAAGTATTATATGAACTGGCTAGACAATACGTACGATAAAATAAAGTAAAGCGCCAAATTTTAATTTAAATTTGTTTGTAATATGCATTTGGTGCAAGGAATGACCAATTATATTAAGCAATGACTATACGACAAAGTTTTATATAAATCGATTAATCATTTTCGGGATTGAATAATAACGAGTTTTGTAAATATAAGTTTATATAGTATAAATTTAAATAATTTTAAAAAAGACTAGATTTTCTTCCATTTCTGTATGACGTCCAGTGACATGTATAGCCCAATTAAAAGAAGTATTTAAAGCTTTTAAATTAGAAAACTGTCATAATATCAAAAGGTGGCAAAAAGTGTAAAATGTAATACTAAATGGTAATTAATTTATCTTTTCTTGAGTTGCGCTCCGATATTTTTACATTCGCCGACTACTTGATTGTTCCAGATATTTCCACTTCCGGACCCTTAATGGTAATTAATTGTTAGATCCTGTAGAAACAGCGTTCGAATTAATTATTATGAAATTATTTCAAAATATTTGCTTAAATCAACTTATAATTTCCGGAGAAGCATATATTAATTTTTTTAAACGAACACCATAATATGTATAATAATTTCAATTATTTTTAGTATGCCCTTTATTTATTAAATGATATGAAAACATATAAAGTTCTAAATTAACAGAATTATAAGCCATACTATGAATTGAATGAAAGGTTAAGCAAAAAGCATAAGCTATTATGTGACATTAAAATTGAGTTTAGGGTGCATCACGGGTTAACCAATGGAAAGTTTTCTCGATTACGAGGCAAATTTGTCCCAGTTCGAGACCCGTTAACGGCCAATTTTGTATAGTACATGATGAATTCCCAATTTTTTACTCATTCGGTCTACAAGGTGAAGTGTCTTTGTTACCTGATGCAACTTTTAATATATATATATATATATATATATATATATATATATATATATATATATATATATATATATATATATATATATATATATATATATATATATATAGAAATAAATTCTATTGTGTTGTTCGGAAATGAAAGGTTAATTATTCAGTACAAAAGAAAAACGCCCTCATTGAAGAGATAAATAGAATATTATTTGTGAATAATTTTAGTAAGCTTTGTTTATTTACGAAGCAAAGTATATTAAATAGCTGAATTTTAAATATTTCCATCACGACGCATATTTTACAAAGAAAATGACTCCATCAGTACAAACACACTAATCTGTAGCCTTGAAAGCGACTGCGGCAAAAATAAGCCCAGATAGACAAAAGTACAGACAAGAAACAAATATTTCACGAGGCAATAAAAAGCTGTGTGCCCGAGAGGAAGCAGAATATGTCCAAATATCACAAAAAAACTTACGCTCAGTAATGCAGAACCAAAAATAAACAAGCATGCAACAACATCTGAACAAGAAGCAAATGTGGAAAGTTCCCTCTAACAGACAATATACTAAATCTGGATATGCCACTAGCTGGCATTAATCAAATGACCAGCTATCATAATTCTAGAAGACTAGTGGTATAAACAGATACGTTTGAAAAATCGTCAATGCAAATTCCGAACAATACACACATGTGATATACATTATGCAACTTCAACGATCTTTTGTTCATTCATTGTGAAAACTGTCATATACATTACACAATATAAGATTTTGTTTAGTTGAACTGATGTAATAATTTTTATCTGGATCTTACCAAAAATATTCCCCACTTCTTTTATTTAGTTTACTCATTCAGTGTTTATATTCCTATTAATATATATATATATATATATATATATATATATATATATATATATATATATATAAATTTATCAGTTGGAATTAAAACAATGATTTAAAAATAGGTAATTATATTACAAGTGATTAGAACGGGCAACATTTCTTAAGACAAATTTTCACAATAATATATTCAGGTAAATATGTTTCTAAATAAATCAGCAAATTATTTTAAAAGATACATACATATATATAAGTTTTTTTTCATGATTATCATGGCTGCGAGTTTGGATGATTGTATTATTGACTACTACTTTTAGCTTAATTTGCTATAATCCTATAGTCGATATTTGAGTCAACAAGTAAATAACCAAATATTACTCGAAGACATGCTAGAAATAAATAATAAATGAGCAAAAACACTAATTTTATTAATAAACTTAAAATCCGTTAAATTATCTATTTAAGTGTGTTTGCGGTGTTAAGTATTTTTATAATCAATTAGTCGTTATGTCTGCAGTGAGCACATTTTCATTTGTATAATGGATTTTATACCTTCTATATATTCTTTTCAATTTACATTGCATTAGCGTTTTACATATAGTTTTGTTATAGGATAAATTATTGAGTCAATGAGAGTATGCTTGCAGTGAATAAGTGGCCAATTTTGTCAAGAATATTTAGCAACACAAAGGCATTACCGTTGTTAAATATTTCATCGGCTCCAATTCAATGAGTGAATGAGAAAACGTCTCATTTAAAGGTATCTTTGTTTGTTTTTTTTGCAACATCCGCATTAATGCTTGTGATTAATTATGGGTTCGATATTGTGTGTCTGTGGTTAAATGTCTGTGTGCAGGTGGAGGTAAATGTCATTGAATGAATAAGTGATAACTGAGGCTTGAGTACTATTTTATCGATGAATATAGATTTCTTCAGACACTAGCTTCTTTGACACTGTTTGTATCAATACTAATTCTCTGTAGGTTTTCTCTCGTCTATCAGTGATAATGACTTGCGTATTCTCCATCAGATAACAACGCAGAGAGTCTGGATGGCATAGTATAACACTCATCTAGATGTGCAGTTCCCATCGTTGTTAATAATGATAATGAGGATGCATCAGCACCAAATTTTTATCCGCTTGGTTGAATGTTTATTCATGCTGTTCCAACGGATGTTCGGGTTTCTCGCGATACTAATATATTATTGTTGTTCTCGGATATTCGTGGTCAGTTGAATAAAATGAAATGTTTGCAGAAAATGTCGACAATGAGGCCAGAAGCTTATTGTTTGAAATAAAGGGTTTTTATATGTACAATAATTTTTTCAACTTTACATTACAAGACCTGAACAAATTATTAAATTATCTGAGTTCCGTTTTGCTAATGAGCACCGAAATTTCTGATTTCCCGGACAGTGTTTGATCAATTAAAATTTATTTCGTGCACTTAATGGCAGTGCCTTTTGTTGTGTAATTGTTTTTTTCGCGGGTCTACTATATATGCTACTACGCATACACGTGAATTTTAAATAATGAAGGATTAAAGATAATTCGGAAATGATCTGTGGCATCCAGCTTCAAAGTTATCTCGGTGTTGCTGCGTTTGATTCAATCGAAGTGCAATTATTTAAATTTTTATTATGCATCTTAGTGGTAAGTTTGGCAATAAATTATTGTCGACAAACTTCGATAGACCGATTCTGGTATCCTTTATTAATTTGTATTATTTTTCAGCTGGCTTATTTCCCCTTCAATCTAGTCTACTGAGCAGATATTCCTTTCTTAGTTTGCTAGGTTGTTTAAGATGTGTTCCTGCCACATAGCAGTGGTGGTGAATGTAATGTACGGCGAGCGAGTATTTTATGCACATTGCTAGTGTGAAGTAACCATCCTCTCCTCAAGTGAATTAAATGCTAACGTATTAAGGAGTTTTGTCATTCTCCAACTTGGGGGATTAATTTTATGTCTTAATCGGCTTCTTCATATTGTCTAATTGCATATGACTGACCTTTTGCTTCTGTGATGAACAATGGTAGATCATCAATATACACTTTAAAAATTGAACATCTGCCAATTTCATTCTCAGACTTGTTTGCTGAAGACGTTACTTGTATATATCAACCAGGAGAAGGGCGTTAAAGCTGTACTGCGGAATTGTAGGAGAAGCTCGTCTTCAAATATAAGTTTCAAGTTATACTATGCATGGATATATGGGATAGCTAAGGTCATTCGTGTCTATAGGAATACTTATGCATTCATTTTTAATGTTGATGCACAGGAAAGTTTTAAAAAAATGATATTTGAATAAACCATCTTTAAACATAAAGTGAAGTAATTTCGACGTCATAGTGATTTTATCCTATTATTTGACTGCTTGCCAAAAAGAGTTCATGAAGCTGAGTACGATTATTACATCTCCTGTTGGCTGTATTATTTTGCAGAGGAAATTTGTGGTTAATGCTGCGCTACGGTGGTTATTGACGCAAAAAGCCGCGTTCAAGGGGCCTGTTCGTCTGCCGCAGATTTATGAGATTCTGGTTTGTCGTGCAGTCTTGCGGGGAAGTTTCCGTTCGGTTTTGCTATGTGAACAATTTCCAAGTGTTCTTGTATGTTTTTACATCTAACCAATATGGATACAATGCGCTTATCTATGTTTCCTTAAATAACATTTTCTCCTATTTCAATGCCTACATATTTGTCACTCTAGTTATGGCAATTTTTACTTTGGTTTTGTCATATGAGATCGCGTTTATGGATCCACTTTAAGCAGCGGCTTCACTATTAACAACTCGAGATTTTTTTATCAGGTGTGACAAAACGTATGGTTTTGTCTAAATGAAGTTAATTGAGTTCATTTCTATGTTTTCTTGTAACGATTTGTCTGTTTTCTAACGCAAACACATTGTACTTACTTCCGTTCAAATATTCAAGGTGATTTGACAATCATTGATTGATGTATTAATTATATATATATATATATATATATATATATATATATATATATATATATGGAGAAATCTGCAAATTTGCATGTTTGAGATTGCGTAGAAATTTAGCAACCGACATTTCCAGTCAAGCAAAATGTATGAGAGATTACTAGAGGTGAGAAACGCAGTCTTGTTTTTCTTTACATATATGTGCATCGCGGTTTTATCCTCGCTAGTCAGTTTGCTGTCATACTTTGCTGAAGGTCATGGAAGGTCGAAACTCGTCAGTACGTATGACTGATGGTAGTTTTTATATGTTATTCGCGTCTGGTTAAATACAAAGGGATTGGTGTTTACTTCAAGCTAGCAAACTGGAATTGAACAATTTTTACTATCACCCGCGCAATCATTAATTGTTTAATTGTTTTTCATATATATATATATATATATATATATATATATATATATATATATATAAATATATATATATATATATATATATATATGTGTGTGTGTGTGTGTGTTTGTCTGTGTGTGTGTGTGTGGCGAAAGCTGCAAAATTCTAATGCTCGTGACTGCATAGAATTTATTCAAACGACATGTCCAGATAAGTACAATGTATGCAAGTCTACTGGAACTAAGTGCCGCATATCTAGTTACCCATTCTATATATTCCTCGCTAGTCAGTATGCCGTCGTACTCTGATGATGATCATGGAGGGTTGAAGCGCGTAAGTTTGTGTGATTGGCAATAGTTTTGCTATGCGTTCGATGACTGGTTGAATAAAATCGGATTAGTGTTTACTTGAAGCTCGCAATCTTGATTTACAGATTTCCAGCTGATTGTTTTTGAATTATTTATTTATTGTTAAAATAGTTACCTTACACTCAAGCAAAAGCCTTCTTGATAGTTAAAAACTGAAATTGCGATCGAAATGCTGACCGCCTTACTTAAAATCCATTTACTCCACGAAATGGTTCAAATAGTACCTAGAACTGTCAAGAATATCAGCAATTTAAGAGATTATATTCAGAACAGGACACAGGTTATTTAGAAAACTGTTTAAATTTAGCAAACAAAAGTTAGAAAAATGAGTGCACACATACAGAACTATTTTTTCAAATAACTAGCAACTGACCTCAATATTTAAAATTTCTGTAAAAATAAAAGTGTATCCGACTGGCTCATAACAATCAAAAGCAGCAATGATATAATAATTATTATTCCCATATGCGAATATAAAAATAAATTTTATCCAATACACTAAACATTTCGTCCTAATTTTTTTCTCAAGTAAGAAAAAATGAACATACATTATTTTGCCTGACTGAACAGGAAATGTGCAACTGGCGTTGCAATTAAGCACAGCGTATGCAGTTGAGAGCCGCATTTCAAAATCTTATGGTTCAAAAGAAACTTCGAATCGCTCATTGTTAGTAAGCTGTCTTCGCGTTCTACTGTTTACCATGGAAAGTAAAAAAGCTTTACTATATGCGACTGAAAGTTGTTTTTCTTTGTTGGTCGATTTGTTAAATAAAATGGTCTAGGTATTTGTTTCAAGCCCACAAAACTTGATTTCAAATTTGTGGAATAATTTATTGCAACAGTAAATAGCATATAATTTGGAGGATTGCTACAAAACAGATATATTTGTGATAGCATAGAAAATGTGCATCCAACTGTCCAGTGAAGTATAATATACGCACAACAACTAGGGATGGATCTTCATTTCCATACATTTCAACAATTTGAGTTAGAATTCTCGCTAATCAGATAAGCAACCTGCTCTTAATATGACAATTGTCTTTCAAAACGCATCAAAACGTTTGATTGGCGGTGTTTGCATATTGTGCGACCAATTGATTAAATATTGTTCGGTGTTATCTGCAGCCTGTAATTTGCAATTATATAAATCATATCATCTCTCGAAAAAACAAAAATTCCTTCATAAAATAATTTCCATAATTATGCCAAAAGCTAAAAAAAGGATGATTATGGCTTCATCGTGAATGCTCAGCCTACACTCCAGTCAAATACAGTATATTTAGAATATTTAGAGACGAAATCTGACTGTCTAATTCGCAGAACCGGTTATCCACACTATTGTAATATTTTTATTCATGTTCTGATGATGAACATTAGATGTAGAAAAGCGAAAGTACAAACGTCTGACAGTGGGATTGCTGTGTTTTCTACTGATTTATCAAAATGATATTGGCATATTTCTCATGTCTGTAAACTTGTTTCAAATAATGTTTAACAGCACAAGCGAAAATAATGATTTCTTTATTAAATAACTCGCTTGCTTTAACTGTGAGGAAGGACAGCTGCAAAATACCAACACAGTTATACGTATCGCAATTGTCAGCTTTTTTTGTAAAACAAGATAAGTGACAATGACAATTGTTCAAATCAAGTTTGCAAAATTTAAATAAACAACTATGCGTTGTAGTTTAATGTTCTTTCATTATAGTTTATCTCATATCAGTAAAACAAATTCGTGTTCCTATCGTGTGCTATTTACGAAATACTATTGAAGGTATATTTGACAAATAATCTTCAAAAATATACACATTGTGGTTTCATCGTCATTATCATGAGTCCATTTTAGCTGTTATGTCAACCTTGGAACTTTAAGGTGCTTCAGTTCGGGTGACAGATGTTATTCTTCACACTCTCAGAAACGTGTAAATGTATAAATGATTAAGCTCGGTTTAATTTCCGAAAATATCATTTGGAAGGCTCATATCATCCACCGCGCGTTTACTATGAACTTGATTATAAAAAATATTTACTTTTGTCAAGTAATGAGATAATAAATATGAGAAATGACCACTCGATATTCATAAAACAGCAAGAATGTTTCATACACCTGAGCAAACAAGAATTGTGCAGTGAAATGTCTCCTTCAATGGTCTTGGAGAAATGCTTGTCAATATCATATTTACGCAACAACGTAAAATAAGAAAGACACACAAAATAAGTAAATTAAAAATATTATGAAAATAATTATTAGCTCTACGCATATTTATTCAGCATATTTATCCTCACACACAATTTATTTTAAATCAAAGTAGAAAAGTATTTGCTAACATGTGATTTTCGATCACATGCATTATCATTATTAGCTCAAAATCACAATTGTTAAAATCGACTGCACTAGGAATAAAGTAATTTATTCAATAATTGCCAAGAACAATGGGACATTCATGGAGCAGAAAATGGTCACAACTGAGAAATTGTAACTGATTGCACCATTCTACGCCATCCAGTTAATTGAAGCAACGGAGTTTCCCTTACTGCTAATATATAGTTTACCTATGTAGAGTAAGATATTTCCTCCGACATAAATGTCTTACTTTTGTCAGGACACTGTTTACACGTTGTGTTACTACGCAAACTTAGTAAACAAATAACGATTTTAACTATGTAAGAATTGTTTATTAGTGAGTTTTGAGTTATCTGTTCTGTGTGCTGGACGAAAAATGATCTCTCTTAACTTGTAACAATTTTCTGGTTTTATCATTCCTATTTTGATTTTATTAATAAATTTGTGTTACAACGAGATAAGGTTATTTATTTTCGTGTAATATTTGCTGTAATTAAAATGGAGGTGCTCCAAATTAGATAATCATAGCGCATATATGGATTGTCCGGGCCTGGCATCTCAGAGGCTCTCTTCTGTTAGTGACCAAAGGGCCTCTACACCTAAAATGTAGTAAATAATAAGCTATGTCCAAACTGAATGGCCCTCGAAGACATCAGTGGAAGAATGCACCTTTTTAAACAGGATCAGTCATAGTTCGGAGCAATTACCGCAATAGCAAAATTCAAATCTATCTTAAGAGAGTGAATCCGTTTTCGGCTGTAATATTTACTTTGTTAAATAATTTGATATATTTGAAAAATCCAAAGTCGTTATGGAGTGCTTTATGTATAAGGCCAATATTGTCTAAATAAGATACGAATTAATAAGATTTTAAAAAACATTTGATAGTAGGTAAATCACCGAGTACTTAAATCTCAAGTAGAACAGTAATATTATATAATAAAGGAAATACAACGCAAATTATTGCTTGAGATATAAGGAAATGTGGACAAGTTTTCCACGAAAATAAATGTATTTTTCTTAGAAATCTGAATGTAATGACAGCGAAGATACAAACAGCATATTCGTGTATTTGAAACTGATCTAAAACTGTAGTCTAAGCAGAATTCATCATTATCAGCAATTGTGGCTTATTAAATAGGAACTGTGGTTTGGCAATAGACCTACGACGGTTGTTTGAAGAATAATTAATTTAAGAAGGTTTAGTTCTAATTCAAATTAAGTAAACGCAATATTAGTATTGTTGTCTTCAAATTTAAGGTAGTTTTGATTCTACATATGCGAATGAAACAATATTTTAATTGGAAAGAAAAACGATTAAATTAATTGCAAATTAATTTACAAATTTTATGTAGTGAAATGTAGAATAATGCATACAAGATTAATTATTGAAATTGCAGAATATTTTTATAACTTGCTGTATGAGAAATGTCCTCAATAGTTATGCTTAAATCTTTAGTAGTTAGGGCGGTTTAAATTTAAATTTAAAATAAGTTGGGATTAGAATATGTTTTCAAAACTACCGGAATTTGTTTCATGTTCTACTGATGCTATCTGAAGTGGTTTTCATTATTATTCAAAGGTCAATTAAAATCGTTCAAAATATAGCTTTTTGCATTCTGCCAAATGTTAACCAAAAATAAAACAAAGATTTTCACAATCTTTCGAAAAATGCAAATAATTTGTTTAATGTATTTGTTTTGGAATGCAATAATTTTTAAAAATTGGAGTAGCGTTAACGTGTGCAAAAATAAAAATGTCTGCCTGATGCAAGAACATTTAATTTTACTTTCTCCTAAAGAATTTACCAATGAATGTATAAAATATTTTGTAAAAGCAAGAACTCAGAATATCGAGGCACGTAAAGTGTGTAAATTATAAAAAAGCATAATCATTTTTAAACACTAACTGTAGTTCTGATTTAAATTGCGAGCACAATTTTTGGATTGCATGAAGCAGGCTGCAATTTGTTATCTACAGCGCTATACACATTTTATCGCAATTAACGAGAATTTCTGTAGGATAGTTTTTTTCCGTTCCACAAAATATTTATAACCGATATGATATAAAAAATAAAAAAAAATCGCTTTCGCTCCATCTTGTCATCTGGTTTTACTGGAGGTAGAAACCATTGAAAATTTATTTTAAGATATAAATTGTGTCTACATTAAAAAATGTTACAAAAAATATATTTATATTAGTCAAAAATTTTGAAAAAACTAGTTAACGTCAGTAAGCACAATTTTACTAGGGCCTTAAAAAGTTCCATAGTAGTCTCAGTGAAAAGGCATATTATTTTTTCCCGCAAAGTTCTGAACAACATCGATTTATTTAATTAACTTCCAAACTTGGAAGCATATCAACACACTTAGCTTATAGTGAAATTGAAAACGCTTTGCTGGCATGTCGCATCTTTTACATGGCATCAAACGTTTGGCTATAGACCTCCATCTTATTCTGCAAAATCCAGTTTGGTATGTGCTACGACAAGCGCGAATTCAATGTTCTACTGCATCTGTCCTATGAATGTCCACAGGACCACTTCCGATTATAGATAACGTTATATGCAGATCGCAGCGAAATATGATTTTTCACACTAGGTAGTCGAATGCCATCATAAATAAGTCAGCTGCAAAATATATAAAAGACAATGCGGAAAGCAATCTATCTCCTATGCACTCTATCGCCACATTTCATTCATATTGTAAGTGAAAATACAAATGTTCCTTAGCAACAGCACAAAATTTTATGCTTATCGATAAAATGTGGTAGGTAAACGTTAATGATAAAAGTGTTATGCACAACATCCAATTCAGTCTGCAAACAGTCTGGCGAATATATATATGTATTGCCCTATTACACAGTGACTTAACTAAGCCTTTTTTCCATTTCATTGGACAATAGTCATTGAAATTCAAATACTGCGCTGTCCATATTTTATTATGTAAAACTGAGTTGTGCAATGTTCCATCAGTGCTACGTTTGAACGGCACATGAAGAAAAGCTAGAGTATCATTCTCCTCGTTTTCAATTGTAAATCTAATAATCTGATTGCCATTCATTGAATTATTTTCGTAGTTCTCCGGCAGGCACGCGTCTATCACAATCCAAAACTATACCATCAACATAATGGCTGTATAATTTTACTTACCTTAAAAAATCATAGTTAGTTCTTTCAAACCTGCACGTAAACAAATCGACCATAATTGGGGCCAAAGCGGAACCCATTCCTAGACCATCATTCTGTCTGTGTAGTTGACAACTACGAATTATTTACATATTTGAACAGCATAAATACAGCGACTTATCTAATTGCATTTCACTTTATTAAAATTTGGGAAATTATCCCGTAGATAAGGACATACAAATTCGACAGTTTCATTTAAAGGAACGTCAGTAAATAACGACACAACATCAAACGAACACAATCAAAGATTTTTAATGTTCAGTTTTTTTACTTTTGCAACAAATTCGAAGGAAGCTTTCAAACTGTACACAAATAGTTGGTCCCTCGCCTATTTATATAGGCTGACCAATTATTTCGCCAATTAATGCGTTCACGTATTAGTCATTGATACATTTGTTCTCAACTTAATTACGTGTTTGTGCGTTGTTGTTAATGCATACATCCTACGTACGTTTCTACCAACTGGCCTCAGTTGTTTGTGTTCAACATATTTCATACTTCCGTCCTGTAGACGATAGAATAACTCCGTCAACATGACTTTCTCGGTATTCTCCGATGCATAACCCTTAAAATCAATTTCAAATTGGGACCAGAAATCGAACGATTGACATAAGAAATATAATCATCACTATCCATGACAACTTAGCCAGAATATTTGTAAGGTGAAAGAGTTACACGATCAAGGTCCTTGGATAATTCTCGTTATGCAGCCATATGCGGTATAGTCAAAGGAAATTTTAGTGATTGTGATCAATTTTGACGTTGCTGATAAATATCGACTAACTTAACTTTAAACGATCCAGTGAACTAAAATGCGAGATTTTGGAAACAGGTTATCAATTTCAGACGTGTAATAACCAGTCGATTTAGTATCAGCTCATATTGGTGAGACACCAGTAAGCACAAAACGTATGTGTACATAAGATTATATATTGTTTCATGCTGACTTTAGTATATCTTTCTGATTCTATTTAAGCTAATTTGTTACTAGATAGGTAATGTCCCACAATAACCAGTCGATTTGACATATGCGACTAAATTGCCGTTTTATTTTACTTTAGTGACAAACTGTCTCTTCGATCGAACAACGGAATGATTATTCATATTTTGGTGGAATTTTATACCTGGTTTTCTTACTTGCTGATAAAGAAAAATGTGTAATTTTATAAAAAATTCGTCGTAAATCTGTATTGAACGGGTGTGATAACGCCACTAATATTTTCTCCTATTTTATTCTGGAAATAGCGTGCAACTTAAACTGACTATTTAAAGAGATTGTTTGCTTTTTTGTCTTAAAGTTGTCTGCTCTTTTTAGATAACCCTTTCGATAACTGACAAAACGCATTTATCAGGATATCCCATTAAATATAAAATAATGTATGCATTACTGTTTTCGTGTTTTTCATAGTTTGACTAAACATTCGTCAATTTAAGAAAATTAGACGTGAACAATTGATATTTTATATTTATAGAACACAAAGCAATTATAATACAAGCATTTATGCCACATATTTGTTTAGAGGTATATTGCTCCTTCTAATTAAACATAAGCATAATTTATAACAGCACATCTAAGAAAAGCAGATATTTTTTTCTGTTCTGTATTGACTAAGATGTTCTTATGCACTTCTCTGATTTTTTATGCAATGCGCGTAATTTCGACCTGATTTAAAACAAGTGATAATGTCAGGAACAGAGTTTATATACTGGAAAAGTTTGCTGATGTCTTCCACTACTGACGTTTTCAAAAAGTGGCTTAAGAAATACTTCGACAGAGTTTCCTTATTAGCACACCATTCAACTGTTTTTGATTGCTTCCATTTAATCGTTAATATACACCCATCGTGTATAATAAAATAAACTTTTATTGTGTTTGACTTCGGATAGAAAACGTTTATTTGTGTTTATTTACTTCGTGGTCTATTATAATATTAGTTTCCTCTACATGAACAGTTGTGATTAAAGAAATCCATTTTTGAATTCTCCCAAAATGAGATAGTACGTTTATGCTGAGTCTCTTAGTGTTCACAATAACCGTTGCATCTAGAAGAGCTATAATATTTACTAATTTTCCTGTTAATATATTCATTAAACTGGCAAACATATATACCGGCTCTTCTATAGAAAATTTATTAGCCAGATTTTCACCTGCAACAAGGTTTTCCGAATATACAAAATATAGAATGAGTTTGTTTGCATAAAGCGTCCCCATAATAAACAAAAATTAAATAAATTCCAGCTCTTAAATAGGTGTGTATAAATGATCGGGCATAGTGTCATAGTTGATTGATGCACATGGCGTAGTTAGATTTTGTTTGCTCTCCTGAAAATCTAATATTTTTCAGTTAACTTTGGGGTCCTGAGAGTAGGGGTTTAGCAGGCAGATTTACTTGCACTCAGTAGATCATAGTTGGTGGCACAAAGCTTGTAGCTTTTGATATATTGCATTTATCATGGCCTCTCGTCTGAATGCAATTTGTCCCGTCAAAAACTCGGAGACTGGAGGCATCAACATTTCACAACTTCTTTCATTGTAGGATTCGATCGCTCAATTTAAAGTCACTTACACCATTGATCAAAATTTCTTTGAACTGAATTGTGCCCGCTGGTCGCTCGTAAGCAGTTTATAATGTTCTCTGTAGTGATTTGCTTCAGAGGGAAAAACTTGGCCCATCGGGTAAATTTACCGAACATAAACAGTATATAGGCCACACTGTCACGCGCTACCGTCAACGACATATTAAATCGATATGCAGAGGCAAAATTCATGCTTTCGTATTGAATTCAAAAGAAGTAACAATTTCTACTTTCTGCGATTTGCAGTGCTGAATTGTGGTGCAATTTTAGCACAAGATGCGTATATATATATATATATATATATATATATATATATATATATATATTATATATATATATATATATTCTACCACACCTGGTCAATCCAACCGCAAATTCAATGTTTAAATAAAAATGACTCTGTATTTTATGCCGAAAAGATAATATTTCTGGTCCTATAGACATCGAGGAAAATGCTTGTAATGCGTACCCTTGTTTTCGCCCAGTTATCTATTTTAAACGGCAAAAACACACTTTGATTTAGACATTGTTTGGCTGTATTTTAACTGACTGCTGATTTATTGACATGCGTTACGCAAACAGCCACAAATCTGCTAAGAGCGTTGGTCGCAACATTCTGGATAAATCAGCGATATTGGTTCGTCAATGTCTAGGACACTCATATGTCTATGGGGCAGCCGTATGGCCTGTATTTTTGCTAGCAAACCCTTGTTGGTAAAAGTATAATAATCCTTGCCACAATGATGATGAGATATGCGTACTTGTACTAGTACTGTTCTTATGGCCCTATCCTAGGTGCATGTCAAAATTGACTTTTATCCTACTTAAATAAGTTAATATTGTGGTCCATCCTAATGTCTGCTTACATTCAGACATTCTATATTTGCTTGCTTGGTTCAAAAGAACGGTATTTTATCACTCGTTAGTTTGAACAGGTGTTGATTAGTGACTGCTGTCTCTGTAACGTATGGTCTAAAGAAACTCACCAATTCTATAATCCTTTGCATTTGTCTCCCAGTTTGAGGTATTGAGTAGTCTAAACGGTTAAAACTTATAACATGTAACCATCTACAAAATCCCTATGACTTATCAAATGCACTTGATACACTATAAGTTTTGTCATGTGATGATAGAAACAATTCATTAATAAATGCAGTCGTAATGTGTAAACCAGCTACGTAATTGACCATAATTCTTGAAAGCAACTAAACTTTATTCATCAGACAAAAAGTGTACGCGAAAATTTGCATTGAATTTGGAGTACCTTCAGCGCCACTTTCCAGCGGTCATCCAGCCGGACGCATATTTGGCAGAAGCCGAACTTTATGTCAGGCAAGGCAAGCTATTTGTCACCTGCCAGTTGTAGAAAAGGATTTTGCAAATTAGATATGAGAGACATATTGGATTTTGTCACAGCTTTTAATTGACAAAAATCAGCAGCCGTGGTCGCAAAACATATACTATAGTAATGCAAACCATAGGAGATAACACAACAGACGAAGACGGCTCTAATTCGCCAGCAATTTAATCATTTGCATTGTGTGAATAGCGACCAGGAATGCTTTTATTTTGGTACCGTATCGTTTTGTCATCTTGTTAGATTTGCCTAACTCTACTCAAAGTTTAAAGCGTTCAAATGTGCGAATTTTAATATTGGTACAGTCTATGGTCTGGATTATGATGTCATAGTGGAATCAAAACTCTTACCAGCATTCTCGTACCCAAATTGTCTCGCACTGTACTGAAGTTCTACGTATAAATTGGATGAGTGTCGGGGTCTTTGGCCAAGTGCAATAAACGTGGTTTTTGTTTGATCGATAGTCATCGTCCTTTTTTAAATACAAACGAGACTAAACAGAAGTCACTTGGTTTTTTCAATAACCAGAGGCACATGGCAGATACAAACGATCAGTAGAACCAAGTTGTTGCATTTCTATGCCGCCAACATCACAGCTTATGAGATCTGACATAACAATTCTGTCGTAGGTATCACTTTCAAAAACGATCAGACCATAGGCAAATAAAGAAATATCGGCGCACGTATCTAACTGCATTAACAATGACTGTCCTTCGAAGAGTTTCAAAATGCAACGATATTATTCTTACGTATGACCTGGATCTCTAGGCCTTCGTTCTTTCACAGGCCACTGAATGTTGAGCTGGCAGCCATTTGCCAGAAGGAGCCTCTTACTTAGATCTGTACTGATGCGCTTCATTCTGCTTTCTATTCTGGCGAGCACATAGGACAAAAATGAACGTAATGTGGTGCCGGTTTCGCGGAGAGCCAGTCTGAATTTTCTGTCTAGTAAACAGTAAATCCGTCACAGATGCTTCCATAGATGCTGATGTATTGTTGTAATGATTTTTTTAATATTTGACTGGTTATCATCAATTTTGGCAAAAATTCCTCATCAGGTATCGTTGAAACAGGTGTAAATGCAATTTCGACTGACTTCTTTAAAGATCGGCTATTTTATTCCAGGCAGACGGGCGAGTTCGGTAGGGATCACATCTAGTACATTCAGGCAGTATAAACATGATGGACTCAGTCTGTTACAAACTTGGCAAAAACCCGTTAGCTTGGAAAGTCACGACTTAATACGTTACATGGTTTCTAGGAGAAATTCATTCGGCAGTTGTTTTAGCTCGTACAGTTCAGCAAAAATTAACGGTTATCCGGCACAGAAATTGTCCAATACTCGCTTTTAAAATTCTGAATACAGGAGTTTAACAGAAAATTCTCATTTGATTAAATAAATTTAAAAATCCAAATTACTGCACGAAAACTGGCACTATATAAACTAAGTAAATATTTAAATTTATTTTCATATATAGAAGTTTCTATCTATTGCGTCAAACTTTTTCGCCCTAGATACTTTAAAACAATAATCGTTTTATTAAAGATTCCCCCTTCAGACCGCAAATACAGTCATCATTACTCCATAATATGAATAGGAATTTCGAATGTCCTGCACAAATTATTCTAAGCAAATAAATAAATATAATAACAAATTTACGATTGAATCGGTATTTGCCCTGTTACTTTTTGTAACATAATTGTACTTGAATGATGAAGGTTAATTGTTTTTAAATATTACTTTTGCGTCGAACCAGTTTCCTTTTTAATTTTCAATGGATGATATTACGATCTTCCTGTTCGTTCGTCTTATTCAATGCTTGAGCTCCTTATTTTAACGAAATTTAATAACCCCACCACAAACTGACACAAGAGACACGGAAGAAATATTTACAAAAAAGTATTTTTTATTTGCTTGCTATATTATTTTTTTAAGATTTTGCCACTTAAAAAGCGCAATGTTGTCATAATTCAAGTAGGAATCCCAAACACATGTATGTCTAGTAATGACGGTAATAAAAAAATTGGCTTCAGAGAATATAAAGCGTTAAAACTCACGTTTCACGAAATTGTTCATTTATGAGTTATTACTGTCCAGTGTACCTATTCCATGAACACATGGAAAGATAACTTTGAATTTCATAAGGCTCGCATTCCATCTATATTTTTGTATTCAATCCTTGATAAAATAATAATCATGTTTAACTAGTATCAATAACTGTTGTCACAACGAAAAATACGGTAAAATCCTTTTTCGCAAAAGTAAACAGAAAATTTATTCTTTTGTAGGCATCTATATTTCTTAAAAACAATATCCTGCATCCTACGATAGACAGGCCATTTCAAATTGACGTTTATTTCAATAAAGCTTTAAAGACTATCACATCGCGTGGCTTGGTGATTTGCAAACCGAAAACTGATAATTCGGTGTTATAAGAATAAATGTGTACTATTTGTTGATTTAAATAAGTCCACTTATAATACACAAGTAATCAATCAAAATTGTGCAGCCGACATTTCCAGTCAAGTTCAATGTATGCGAGACTGCTAGAGTTGAGAGCCGCATATCTAAATTTGATTTCCATATATATTCAATGCGGTTTGATCCTCGATAGTCAGTTTGCCGTCGTACTCTGATGATGATCATGGAAGGTCGAAACGCGTCAGTGCGTTGCGGCTGGCGGTAGTTTTGTTATGTTGTTCGACGACTGGTTAAATACAATGGGATTGGTGTTTACTTCAAGCTCGCAAACTTGATTTAAATAATTGTTACCACCACCCGCGCAATCAATTATTGTTAAATTGTATTTCCTATATATGTATATGTGGCGAAAGCTGCAAGCAGTTAATGTTCGTGACTGCATAGAAATTGTGCAGCCGACATTTCCAGTCAAGTTCAATGTATGCGAGACTGCTAGAGGTGAGAGCCGCATGTCTAAATTTGATTTCCATATATATTCAATGCGGTTTGATCCTCGATTGTCAGTTTGCCGTTGTACTCTGATGATGACCATGGAAGGTTGAAACGCGTCAGTGCGTTGCGGCTGGCGGTAGTTTTGTTATGTTGTTCGACGACTGGTTAAATAGAAGGGGATTGGTGTTTACTTCAAGCTCGAAAACTTGATTTAAATAATCAATGAATGAGTTTGCAAACACGAGGATGAAAATAGTGGTTTTTATGAAAGCCCTAGACGGGTTTGTATGTTTACGTGCTTTATAGCAGACAATTTATTGAAAATCTAAGTGAATGAACAAAGACGTTATCCCAAAACTCTGTCTCTTGATCAGGAACTTAAAGAGGTTTGATATAAAAGCTAGACAAAGCTGATAATATAGCAGAAAATAAGCGGACTGACTACCTGGACATATCATTATTTTTTATGTGTAAGTCTGTTTCCTCTCCTGAAATTTGAAATATGTGCTTATATTTAATGTGCTATTATTTAATTAGTTCTTGAAGTATGTTGAATACACAAATAGCCTGGCAGGCTAATTTCGTCATAAATTATTTATATATGTTCCTGTTTGAATTTTTGAATATAGTTATGTAATTGTGTACTTCTACTTTAATTAATTTTAAAATTATTTAAGTCACCCAGTTGTCATAATGGCGTAATTATTTAGTTGCGTAGAAGATATTTAATTGTTTCTTTTTTTGAACTTTTGTCTTGCATACCAGAATCAATTTCGTCGGTTGTTTTGTGAAACGATCTTTCTTTCAACTAGTAAATTCCTTCATTTTTGCTGTAGTAACAGACATGGATTTCTGTTAGCCTATAACTTGCAATAAGAATTATTGACAGCAGTAATTGTACGATGAAACGAAATAAATCAGCAATGTTTTGTCTACTTGTTTCTTAATCCTACTATTAAAGCCGTTTATTGTACATAAACACTATTTCGTGGTAACTGGGGTAGACAATCTGGCTGGATAGGGTTAATTATACTAACAGTAGAAGAAATAATTTTAACAGTATACAAGTCAGACAATGACAATGAGTCGGTCATTTAATGATGGTGGTTCAACGAGTGTTGAACATTACAAAGGTCCCTGTAAATCTGCAGATATAAAGTAATTTAGTCATGAAATTGGAGGGTTCAGGCTTAATTCTTGATGTTGATGGTGCTTAACGGATTCCAAACTGTGTGTGGCCATATACGTCAAATACAAACATAAAACAACGTAAAAACAGTATTTTTGTATGTTAATTAACTGATCAAGGAACAACCCAGAAAATAATTGTATTAAAAATATACTTTAGTTGAAGTGCTCAACTTTTTTAAGGTTTCACCACAACACAACGTATTTTTATTCATCAGTATGCTTGCGAATTAATCTTGCTGTCCAATTTGTCCCGTGAAACACCAAAATAGATTGAATTTTACTGTTTCTCTCATTTATGAAAGGAGTGATAACCGATCTCATTAATTAAAATCACATTTTACCAAAAAATAAACATTTTATATTAATAGTTACCTTTTCATTTCCATTGTATTATGACAAATTCATTAGTATCTACATATTGAAAATATCATATTAGCTTTTTTCTGCTAACCTCGAAGATAACCCGCGTTCGTAGAAATTGGAAGCAAATCAATATATACACTAGATCGACGTTTCGTACAATTTAGGTAGCTTAACGTTGGTAGCTTGGTGTGCTAATGAGGTTATAACTAGTTACCATTCCTAATAATTAATAATTTTATCAATACAACGTCAAAACGAAGGTAAATGTGTTCATGACAGATATTTATCGCAGATGATATGTGTGTGACGAAAAAGATAAACAAAACGGGGTTGAAATAGAAAACCATCGTGCCTTCCTATAAACGACTGGCAGCCTCATATATATGTCATCCTGTTTGTTTTTTCGGCACACTAATGCACAACGCAAAATCAATGAGTGACAAAAATAAACACGTATTTTCATATTATAGAAAGTTTTAAAGGGTTTATATATATATATATATATATATATATATATATATATATATATATATATATATATATATATATGATATCCATGCCGTTTTAATTA